>JAADXZ010000683.1:0-15568 GCA_023338055.1 Phytopythium mirpurense
AGCCATGAGAGCCTGTCACAGTTTGTACTTAGTTTCAGAGGTTAGAAACCATGGCGCCAGTCTTGCGGGGCGCCTTAACACTTTCCAATTCAGTTCTCAATTTTCCCTCAAGCAAGTACAGAGTTTTAGTTATTTGTAAACTCTATTCGAAATTCGAATAGATTTTATATTTAACTTACGCTTCCTATACTAAGCGCCAGTGTAAGCCACTGTAACCGAGACGGTTACACTCCGACTCGATTTGATGCCTATAACGAAATGCCTTCATCGACCTTTAAAATATCGAGTGCCTGATTCGTGGTACAAGTATGTTTGATGTGGGACACACAAATTTAATGAAAATGCCATTCCCAATTTGTTTTCAGTCATGTCCTTGGCCCTACCCCTTGTCATTCACAGGTGGGTCGGCATTGACCGCGCGGCCCTTCACTTTTTATGTAGTAAAAAAAAGAACTTTTCAGATTTTTTAATTATCTCTTTATATACACTACTATTCGGGGCATAATGAAATTTTAAATATCCCTTATTCCTTATAATAATTCCCCAATTCACAAATAATTGTATGTTTTAAATTGAAATATCCTTTTGCTTTATAAATACTGTGTTCCTTTCTCAATATTTTTTTATTGCTTACATTTTTTTACATTTTGATTGCATTATAATATTTTTGAAAGAATATTTTCGTAAATTTTCGTGTGGTTGATTGTCTACGAAATATATTGACCTCACTCTCTTTCTACGAATATTGTGTTTCTATCATTTCATTATCATTTATATTTTTGACTCAATACTATTGAGTGTTGTGTCTCACTTGGAACCATACAAATACACAATGTATGCTTCAGTACAATGGCCAGTCCCTTTTGTCCGGTTAGAAATCCCTGCTTCAATAAGGAGTAGCGTGAGCAGCTCACCGCCGGCGGAATCGCTTGTATGCCTTCTTGGACTTGCTCTCGAGGTCCTCGCTCGCGTCGCGCTTGCGGTACTCTCCCTCGCCCGTGAGCTGCGCGCCGAGCTCCTGGTGGATCTGCCGGAACTTGCGCGCCGAGCCCACGGGGCGCAGCGGCTGCGCGAGCACGCGTGCGAGCTGCGCGCGCTTGGCCGCGACCGCCTCTGGCCCGTTGCGGCCGTCGTTGTTCTTGGCGTTGGAGCCGCGGTTGCGCTTCTTGGCGTTGAGCTCGAAGAGCAGGCTGTCGTCCAGGTCGAGGTCGGCCTCCTTGGCCATCTGCGCGAACCAGTTCTCCTCGGCCTTGAGCTTCCCGCTCTCGTTCTCCTCCTCGCTGATGCTCTTGGCCAGTCGCACGCGCTCGTCGATCGGCGGCAGGAACCGGTGGTCAAACGGGAACTCGGACAGGCCCGTGGGGCGCTGCAGCATCTTGCAGATCTGCGCGTGGTACTTGGCGTCCGCGGGCGCCACCAGCGAGATGCTCAGCCCGTCCTTGTTGGCGCGTGCCGTGCGGCCGCTGCGGTGCACGAACACCTCGGTCGACCGCGCGATGTGGTAGTGCACGACGTAGTCGACGCTCGGGATGTCGAGGCCGCGCGCCGCCACGTCCGTCGCAATCAGAATGCCCTTGGCGTGCGCGCGGAACCCGTCCAGCTTCTTGAGGCGCTGGCGCTGCTGCATCTCGGCGTGCAGCGCGAACACCGGCAGCTGCAGGAGGCTCAGCAGCCCCGCGAGGCGGCGCACTTGGTGGATGGCGTTCAGGAACACGATCGTGCGCCCGGGGTACTGCGTCAAAAAGTAGTACAGGAAGCTGTCGCGCGTCGAGTCCGTCACCTCGTGCTGGCACAGCTCGAGGCCCGCGGGCAGCGACAGCGCCACGTTTGCCTGCTGCTTGCGGAGCTTGCGCGACTCGTCCTCCGACTTGCCGTCAGTCGAGCCCTCGGCAATGCTCATGTCCACGACGGCGGGCTTCCCGCGCAGCCCCACGCGCTTCATCACGCTCTCGAGCACCGTCAAGGCGTGCTGGTGCTTGCGGCCCGTGCCCTTCTGGAAGCGGCCGCCTTCGGGGATCGTCAGTGTGGCAGAGAACAGGAACGTCTGCCGAATGTGCCGCACCGGCTCCGGCTCGGCTACAGCGGCTCCGTTTTCTCCGTCCTCGTCGACGTCCTCATCCTCGGCACCCTCGAGGTCCTGGCCCTTCCTCTTCAGGACGTCGTCCAGCATCATGACCTTGGCGCCAGTAGAGAACGCAGACGCATCCTCGTTGCCGTCGTCGTCGTCCGAACCCTCGTCCTCGTCCGCGTCGCCTTCGTCACTGTCACCCTCCTCCTCCTCTTCATTGTCCGACACGTCGACGAGGTCCGGTGCGTCGCGCTTGCTGTTGCTGCGCAGCACGTCGAAGATGCGCTCCACCTCCGGGTACGAGCCCGTCTGCAGCATCCGGTCGGCCTCGTCAATGACCAGAAAGCGCAGCGACTCGGCCAGGTTCTTGAAGTGGGCGTGGTCCGAGTCGATCAGGTCCCAGAGACGGCCGGGCGTGCCAATGACGATCTCCGGCGAGTACCCGAGCATGCGCTGCTGCTTCTGCACCGCCATGCCGCCGACGAGCGTCACGATGCCGATCTCTCGGTGGCGCACCATCTTCTCGAGGTGCTGGTGGATCTGCAGCGCCAGCTCGCGCGTCGGCGTCAGGATGAGCGCCTTGCAGTCCTTCGTGTACCCCGGGTCGTTGCGCTCGCGCAGGAGCTGACTCAGGATCGGCAGCCCGAAGGCGAGCGTCTTACCCGAGCCAGTGGGCGCGGCGCCCACGACGTCGCGGTTGTCGACGAGTGCCGGGAAGATCGTCCGCTGCTGGATGGGCGTCGGCGACACGAAGCCGCTCAGGTGCAGCGACTGCAGCAGCACCGGGTGCAGCTTGAACTTGTCCCACTTGGGCAGGCGCACCTTGGCATCCACCGACGGCGCCTTCGGCTCGTCAGAGCCGGCGCGCTTGCTCTTCTTGGCCTTCTTGGCCTTGCGTGTCTTCTCCGGTTCTTCGAGAGCGCCCACCTTGGCGTCGAGGGCGACTGGCTTCCCGTCCGTTTCCGCATCCGCGTCGCCCTCCGCCGCGACGCTTTCGTCCTCAGCCGGAGCGATGCCACCGCCTGCATTCTCGGGCCCATCGCCCAGTCCCGCGGTCTTCTTCTTGCTCTTCCGGCGCTTCTTCTTGCTCCCCTTGCCGCTCTCCTCGCTGTCGACGACCTTGACGCTGCCGCTATCAATACAACAGCCTGCGCGTTAGTTCCATTGGCCATACGTATACGACGCCCGCATCAGCACGGCCCAAGCGCACCTGGAGACCAGCATCTTGCCGCCGTCTTCGGTCGTCTCGAGCTGGTAGTCGGTCAGCTCCTCGAGCTCGAAGGCGCAGCCGTCCTCGAAGCCCTCGACCTGGATCTCCTCCAGATCCACCTTCTGCCAGCCACCGGCGCTCTCCTGCGCTTGCGCCCCACCCGAGCGCTTCTTGCGCTTCTTGCCCGCCTTGCCCGCCGGCTTAAGCGCCGCGTCCGCGATCGTGCACGCCACCTCCCGCACGCCGCTCATGTCCGTCGTCCTTGTAGCCCAAGCTCTGCCTGCACTGCCGATATCCGGTTCGGAGCCCACTCAATTTCCCATGCGAGCAGCTCCGTTCCCAACCAGCCATTTTTGTCCAATCGCACACACTCATTACTACCATCCAGCCAAATTTCATCCAATCGAACGGCAGAAAGTGCTTGATGCGCCCGAACGGGATGGATAAAGCGGAGAGAGACCGACCGACCGACCGACCCATCGATCGATTGCATCCTCCGGCCACTCCACCCGCTCCTCCTCCATCGACTCGCGATCTCCATGAGGGCGTTCGGCGCCGCCCGCTCCGCGCGCGCGCTCGCATCCAGGATCTGCGCGCCCCGCGTTGCGGCCTCTCTAACCTGCGCCATGAGCTCCCGCGGCTTCTCGACGCCGCACGCGGCCAACCCGAACACGTTCGTGTCGAGCCACAGCCAGGCGCTGCAGGCGCTCGACACGCGCGAGCTCGCGGGCTTCCTGCGGCGAAAGGAGCTCGTGTTCAAGGAGACGGACACGCACTTGGTGGTGCGCGACTGCCCCTTCTGCCACCCCACGCGCGGCCGGCCCGACAACCTCTTCAAGCTCTACGTGCACCGCGCCAAGGGCGTCTACAAGTGCCACCGCTGCGGCGCCGCCGGCAGCTGGCTCGACTTTAAGGCCAGGGTGCGTACCTCCGCGTCTTCTCCTGCTACCGTATCGAAACGCCCGCCTCTGACGCCGCGGCTGGCTGGCTGGCTGGCTGGCGGGCTGCGTTGTAAATGTGCGCACTATCAACTGACGTATCGACGGACGCTCGACAGCTGCAACCGAACGTGGCCATCTCGTCCTCGGCCGACGGCGGCCTTTCAACGAGCTATGGCGTCGGCGCGACGCTGGCGGACGACCACCGAGAGGCCAAGGTCATCCACGCGCTGGACAACCGCAAGGCGGTGGCCATCCAGCAGAACCTGACGGACATGCCCGAGTTCGCGCCCGTGCTCGCGTACCTGACGGACACGCGCGGACTGAGCAAGGAGGTGCTGCAGAAGTACTGCGTCGGCGCCATCGAGCAGCCCTTCCGCGACGCGAGCGGCGAGCTCGTGGCCGCCAAGTGCATCTCCTTCCCGTGGATGGCTCGCCAGGGAGACCTGGACGCCATGGGCGTCATCAACGACACCAGCGGCGGCAGCAGTGCCAGTGCCAGTGGCAGCACAAGTAGCGACGACGAGCTCGCGCCGGCCGCGGCCCAGGACAAGAACCAGTTCGACGTGGTCCGCCTCAAGCTGCGCGCGGTGCACGACAAGTCCAAGCAGCGGCTGGTGCCCAAGGGCGGCAGCTGGGGGCTCTTTGGCTGGAACACGGTCGCCCAGTCGGCCGACGAGCTCGTGGTGACCGAGGGCGAGTTCGACGCCATGGCGGTGCACCAAGCGACGGGGATGGCGGCCGTCTCGCTACCGAACGGCTGCCAGTCGCTGCCCCCGTCCGTGCTGCCGCTGCTCGAGCGCTTCAAGAAGATCTACCTGTGGATGGACAATGACGCGGCGGGCCAGGCGAATGTCGAAAAGTTCGCGGCCAAGTTGGGCGTCGCGCGCTGCTACATTGTGCGGCCGCCGGCCGAGCTCGCGCTGTCCAAGGTCAAGGACGCGAACGACGCGCTGCTGGCGGGCCTGGACCTGGGCGCGTTCCTCTCGTCGGCCGAGCGCATCCCGCATTCGAACATCGCGACCTTTGACGACCTGCGGCGCGAGGTCTTTGACGAGATCGTCAACCCTGTGCGCGCGTGCGGCGTGCAGTCGCGGTCGCTGCCGTCGCTCAACCGGCTGCTCAAGGGCCACCGCATGGGCGAAGTGACGGTGCTCACGGGCCCGACCGGCTGCGGCAAGACGACGCTGCTCAGCCAGCTCTCGCTCGACCTGTGCGGCCAGGGCGTCAACACGCTCTGGGGCTCGTTCGAGATCAAGAACACGCGGCTGATCCACAAGATGCTGACGCAGATGGCCGGCCGCAGCCTCGCGGGCGACGTCAAGGGCTTCGAGACGGCGGCGGACGCGTTCGAGGCGCTGCCCATGTACTTCATGCGCTTCTTCGGCAGCACGGACGTGGACGAGGTGCTGGACGCCATGGAGTACGCCGTATACGCGTACGACGTGCAGCACATCCTGCTGGACAACCTGCAGTTCATGATGTCGGGCCAGGGCCGCGGCTTCGACAAGTTCGAGCGCCAGGACGCCGCGCTCGACAAGTTTCGGCGGTTCGCGACGCAGAAGAACGTACATCTGACGCTCGTCATCCACCCGCGCAAGGAGCAGGAGGACAGTGACCTGACGCTCTCGTCCGTCTTCGGCACGGCCAAGGCGACGCAGGAGGCCGACAACGTGCTCATCCTGCAGCGCACGCGCGGCCAAAACAAGCTTGACGTGCGCAAAAACCGCTTTGACGGCTCGCTCGGGTCCATCCCGCTGCGGTTCGACGCCGACGCGAGCGTGCTCAAGGAGCTGCACGACGAGGCCATGGACGAGCGCGTCGCCTCCATCGACTTGGAGGCCGAGATGACGCTCGCGCAGGAGCGCAGGGCCCGCCAGAAGCAGCACCAGCCGGTGTCTGTGCCCGTGGACGAGGACGCCGGCATGGACGGCGCGCCGCTGCACTTGGAACCGATTGACTTCCACGGGGCGGCCGCGACGAGCGTCAGCGACGCGGCTGGCCGCTCGGAAGGCGCGGAGGAGCCCAGCCACGTGCAGTTCTCGCTCTCGAACGCGAGTGTCAACGGGCTCAATGGCCTCAACGGAGCGCACGCGGGGCCGAGCGTCAAGATTGCGACCGCACGGGACGACGACGACGACGAGCAGTGGCCTCATGGGGCCGGCAGTACTGCAGGCGGGCTCAACGGGGGCCACTCGGCATCCACGCGGCCGCTGAACGGCGCGTCCTCGCCCGCTCGGGCCCACGACCGCGCCCGCGAGCCGTTCTCCATGTTCACGCCCATAATCACGAGGTAGGGGTCGAGCTGCCGGTCTGGACGGCAGGACGCGCCGCCGGACCGACCGAGAGCTCGCTCGCTGGCTTAAATTCTCCCAATACTGTAGTCAACGTGCTTGCAGGTGTCGGCGTCTCAAAGCGACTGCCAGTACGCATGCGCGTCCGTCCATCCATCCAATACGCCAGTCCTCTCTCTCTCTCTCTTGATGCTTCCTTCAAGTCGGCCCCAGCCCCGAGCGGCAGTCTATCTCTACGTGCACGCACCACCCACCGTCCGCGTCGCGCCTGGGCCCGCCCACGCGCCATCTTGGGGCTGCGCTTCGGCTACCGCAGCGAGAGCTGCTCGTAGATGGTCCAGGTGACGGCGGTGGACAGCGTGCGCTTGACGACGCGAGGCAGGATGCCTCTGGCGAACCCCCGCGCGCCCTCGTCCTGCAGGATGCGGCGCACCGTGTCGCGCAGCGAGAGCGAGTTGCGCACGTTGGTGAGCTCCCCGCGGTCGCCCGTGCGCAGGATGGAGAGCTGCATGCGCGTCTTGACCACGTCGGCCGGGTGCACGACCGTGGTGGCGAGCACGCCGGCCACGACGCCGCTGGCGAAGTGCAGCCCGTAGCTGGGCACGCCCGTGCCGCCGTAGCGGTCCTCTAGTCGGCGCTTGAGCCGCGTGTAGATGAGCACATAGAGCCCCGAGAAGGGCACGTCGCGCACGAGCGTCGGGATCATGCCGCGGTAGAGCCCGCGCGGGCCCTCGTCGCGCACCACGCGGCGGAACACGTCCAGGATGCGCGCGTGCGCGCCCGGCGCCTGCCACTCCATGCGCGCCTTGACCACCGTCAGCGGAGACATGACGCTGCCCGCGAACGTGCGCGCGAACGCGCCGGCCAGGAACGTGTGGACGGCCGTGTGCGGCAGGTGCGCGAGCAGGTGGTCGAGCGAGCCGAAGTAGAGCGCCGCGCCGCCCGTCACGCGGATGAGCGTGGCCGACGTGCCGCGCCACATGGACCGCACGCGCGTTGCAAGCGCCGGAGGGGCGCCGGCGGACGGCCCGGACGCGAGCATGGCCGCCTGCGCCGACCGCAGCGCGCCGGTGGCGCGGCCGCCGCGGGTCGGGGACGCGACGAAGGCGCCCTGCTGCTGCGTCCGCAGCACGTCCAGCGGCTGGAAGGCCAGCGCTGAGATCATGCCCGAGAGCCCGCCCGCCGCCAGCTTCTTGGTCTTGCGCGTCGCGCCCGTGAGCTCGTCCACGGGCGTCAGAGACGCCGCCGCCATGCTGCTGCTGCTGCTGCTCTCGGCCTTGATGGAGCGAGCGCGTTGATACTCAGTACTTCAGAGCCCGTCCGTCGGTTGGCTGATCAGTTATGAACTGCGAAAATGGATATGCGTGGTGGATAAGTTCAACGGATATGACGAGGTACTGGATTATAGAGGTTTTTTATTGAAACGGAGCGAAGGCAGTCGGATTCGTGCCAAACGTACACCGTATTTGGATGATTCTGCTATCAATAAGTCGTCCACAACGGCGTCAAGCTTCAAGCTGGAGTCCTGGAGCTGCCCACTTCAACGTGCATGGCACCTGCAATATGTACCATACTGTACGGTGTACCTCACTGACACACAATCGCTCCTTCCAGCGGCACGTCTCCATCCATCCAGCACGCATCGACACCCCCACGTAGGTACATTCAAGCGTCAGCCGCAGCCCAATGCCGGTACAGTCATGCCCAGGGGGAGGCCCTCGCTCGGCCGGGCGCCCCCTCCGCCTCACTCGTCGTCGCTGTTGTCGTCCTTGGCGTGCCGCGCGGACGCGCCCTTGATGCGCAGCTGGCTCCAATCCGGGGCTGACTCGCCGTGGTAGCCGTAGTCGAAGAACAGCTCCTCGCCCTTCTCAATGTCCTGCTTGGCCCAGATCGAGATGCGGTGCTCCCCGGCGACGCGCATGACGCGCGCCTGGCACTTCTGCCCCACGGACGCGTGGTTGGCGAACTTGCTCTTGTTGCCCATGCGGATCGCGTCCACGACCGAGTCCTCGTTCGCGTCGAACAGAAAGCTGATCGTCATCTTGTCGTAGATGCTGCCGCGCCGCTCCGCCTCGTCCTGCGACAGCAGCGCGCCGTGGTACTCGTAAATGAACTCGCCGCGCTTGATCGGCTCGCGCGCGAACGCGCCCCAGCCGTGCGTCGTCGAGAAGGCCACGCCGATCTTCTTGTGGATCCCACGCAGGATGTTGACGTTGCAGCAGATGCCGAGCTCCTGCGCCGACTTGTGCTTGAGCGCGTCGTTCAGCTCGAGCACGGGCGCCTCGCTCGCGCCGCACGTCACGCACAAGTCCGGGTTGCACTCGCGCATGGCCACAAAGCACGGGCACGCCTTGGTGCGGCAGTTGCCGTAGCTGCAGCGGCAGCCCTGGAACCGGTTCGGGCAGTCGCGCGAGCACGAGCACGCCTTGTCGCACGTGTGGTCGCGCGCCACGCACGAGCAGTCGTTCGAGTCGCACGGGCCTTCGTGGTCGCACGGCTGGTACTCCTTGTTGTTGGTGCCCACGTCCTTCATGCGCTGGTACCGCGTTCGCTTCAGCAGCTCCCGGTTGTTGGAGCCCTGAGAGCGCGCGCTCCGGCCGCGCTTCCGGCCGCTCGTCGAGCGCGCAACGGGCGACAGGATCGCCGCGTCCATCGACTCGGAGCGCGAGGGTCGACTGCTCTTCTCCCTCGCCAGAAACGCATAAATATCTCTGCACGGCGTCGACTGGAGCATCGAGGCGATCACGCATGCGTTGTCCCCAATGACAAGACGGAGCTTGTCCACGATCACCTGCTCCTGGGGCGTGAAGACCGCACTTGCCGTCTCGGTGGGCACACTGGACGTCTCCGTCGACCCTTGGTCGGGGCTATTCGGCGCCGCGAAGCGTTTCCAGCACCCGTCCGAGCAGTACGCGTCCGGTTCCAGAGAGCCCTTGACCGTCGACGACACCATCCCGTAGTACCAGTCGTCCAAGTACTCCGACTCGTCCACCAACTTCTTCGCCGGCTTGGGCTTCGCCGCTCGAACGGGCTTGGTCGTCTCGACGCGCGCGACCTGCAGCTTCAAGCTCGCACTCGCGCGCGAGCTGATTCGCGTGAGCGACCGGGAAGACCGCCGCCGCTCCTCAGTGCTGAAGGCCTCCGTGACCTCCTTGATCTCCTCTGCTGACATGGGTTCGTCGTCCTTGGCTGAGGTGTCTTCGCTGCGGACGTCCTCTGCTTCCTGGGCTTCTTGAGCGGCCTTCTCAGGCGAATCCGTAACGTCGATACACGGCGGCTCGTCCGAATGGGTTTCCTCAGCAACGTTGCCTTGCTCAGCTTTGGCCAAGACGATGGGGGCGAGACGGACCTCGGGGTTCATCGGATCCACGCGGTGGGCCGGGACAGCGGGCTCGATCCCATGCACTTGGCAGTCGTACGTGTAGCACCTGCGACAAAACAAGTCGCGGTACGTCACGCACAACTCTCGGTAGTCGCTGGTCGACCGAAGACCGAGGCCGTGGTTGCGATCCGCAAAGTTACGCGCTGTGTTCGCCTCAAAAAAGGTCGTGGGTGCCGCGAACCGCTCCGGGAGCGTCAAGGGGCCAGCGCTTGCGTCCTGGAGGAGCGGCGTCAGCGTGGCCAGCTTCGACACGCCGCCTAAGATCTGTTTGGCTTCACTGATCCGGCAAGAGGCGAGGCGACGAGCTTCCAGCGTCTTCTTCAGCTCGCTATAGTCCGAGTAGCCTTGGCCGAACCCGACAGTAGTCTTCAGCGCGGAGAAAACCTTGTCAGAGTCTCCAAAGCGACGAACAATGACCCGAAGCAAGTACTCGTCGACCTCGCCATCGAGGCCGCTGCGCTGGCTTCCATCTCGTGCCTTGATGCCTTCATAGTTGTTGACGTCAATGACCTCGCCGTCGTCCTGGTCGCCGAAATACGGCACGTATTGCATGATCGGGTCGTCCTGCACGCGCACGTTCGCCTTCACACCGACATAAGTCGTAGCTTTGCTCAGCGGGCGAAGTTTCGGGAGTCTGTACACGTCTTGGGGTCGCTCGGTGGTTTTGCGCGCCTCAATTTCGCTGCCCTCCATGACAAACTTCATTCGCACCGTCTGGCTCGGACGCAGACGCACCGGTTGCTTCATTTCCGCGATCAGTTCTTGCTCGATCGAGCCGACTTTAAGCGGCTTGGGCGAGACTGCATCATAGGAACGACAGCATACGCGTAAGTCGCCATTTTGCCAACAGCTTCAGCAACTCTGACGGCAGCGTGACTTACTTGAGAAGCCATACTCCTTGAACTCGGTCAACTCTTCCAGATACTTCGTCGTCTTCTTGCGCGCCTCCGCTATAATGGCGCGCGTCTTCTCCGCATACAACGCCTTGAGCACCTGCAGTTCGTGCTTGACCGCATCGCCGACCTCTCTGTCCACCTCTTCTTGGGTCTTGACGTCTTCTGGCAATCCGTCTTCAGCAGCCGCCGCAAGCTGCTTCCCTTGGCCGAACGTCGCCAGCAGCTTTGCCGACTCTTCCAGTGCACCGGTCGCATCTAAATGCCGAGCAAACGAGGGTCAATAAGCGAGTCAAAGCCTCCAGCAGACCCACGGATCCACTTGCCATAAGTCGGAAGAGGGCGCTCAGACTCAAACTGGAATTCGGCATCGACACTGTTGTCCACTCGCAGAATCGACACTGGAGTTACGTCGAAATAGACGCCTCGCCACGACGAACCGTGGACGACCGAGCTGGTCGCGTCGCGAGGATCCTTCAGCGTATCGGTGATGAGCTCCAGTGCAGCGGCCGGCGCACTTTTCCCATTGTCAGTCGACTTGGCGAGGGATTTCTTCGCGTAGCGCTTCTTTGGCTTTGGCTTGGCGGCGGCCTTCTTCGCGTAACGGTCGTGCGATCGAGGAGCAGCAGTCTGCCTCGCCGACGAGCTCGACGGCTTGACGAGCTTGGGCTTCTTGGGGTCCGGAGAGACAAAGTCATCGTCGTCGCTTGAGTCGTCCGCGGTCTTCTCCGGCCCCGACACAAAGTCGTCGTCGTCGTCGTCGAGGATCTCGGTGTCGCTGCTGTCGCCCTCGCTTGCTGGGGAGTCGTCAGAAGATGGGATAGGCTTCTTCCACTGCGACTTCAACTTGGAGTACACCTGCTCTTGGGCCTGCTGCTCGCTGAACGACGGCGGCCGGCGGCGCTCGCGCGCGGCTCTTAGCTTGTCGTTGGTGAGTGACGATGGCGTGGCGTTGGATGACGACACGCTCCGGGGTGGCGCGTCATCGAATGGCGAGGCCAGCGCCATCTTCTTGAGCACCTTGGACCCCGAGCGGGGCGACGAGCCAGCTGATATCAGGGGTGAGGGCGATGACGACGGCGACGACTCCGTGCTGGGGGACCGGCCGCGAGGGGGCGGATGGCGCTTGGCCGGGGCCTTGCCCTTGGCAGCCGGCGCTTTCTTGCTCGCACTGTGCGACCCGTGCGCTCGCGCCTTCCTCCGTCCAGCCTGTCTCTGCAGCTGGGCGAACGCGATCTGCTGCGCCTGGAGCTCGCTGAACGACATCGAGTCCTCCAGGGACCGGCCAGGCGCGGGCAGCGGCGTCAGGATCTCGAACCCGTCGTCCTCGTCCTCGTCGCCCGTCGATTCCTTGTGCGTGGACGAGTCCATGGCGCCGATAAGAGCGCGTCGGGCTGGCGGCACCGCCGGCTCGCGCGCGTCGTCTTCGCTGCTGTCGTCCAGAACGATCACGTCGCTGACCGAGATACCTGCGGAATCAGAGCGATTGGCGACGCCCCAGCGCACCAGACGAGCTTACGATGAGAAACAGAGCGAATGTGGGTGCGAGGGAGGCGCTTTGGGTGCCGGCGCGGGAGTTGGCCGCCCCTTTAAACGCTGCGAGCAGTCACCACGAACCTCTCATTTCGACGCCCCCCACCAGCTTTTACCGTTTTTTTGTATTCCCGCCAACGCGCGCCAATTCGCGATGGCCAAGAGCTCGTATTTTCAGAGTAAGGTATAGACTACTGCCGGATAAGGTACTATAATCAAGTACTACCTTAAACTAGCAAAGTAATCGTTTAATCCTTAAGAATGTATGCGTCACTTTTACGGCTCACTTTGTAATAGTGACGTCACGCTTTCTCAAGAGGAAAGCTCGAAAAGAACCAAAGCTGCAGAAACGAGCATGAACTGGGTCAGCAGCTCGCTCCAGTTGGCGGGCACGCTGCTCGAGTCGGTGGACCAGCATGCGGCCATGACGCTCGCGGGTGCGTGTGCTCGGTCTCTGCACTGCATTCGGCGGTCTCTCGGTGCTCGCGGTGAGCGAAATGGCTGAGATCGGACCCTCCGACGTGGTTGAACTTTGCAGGTGACGCGGATGCGGAGGACGCGGGGCTGCTGTCGACGATCTCGCACACGATCCGCGGAGACGAAGGCGAGCAGGGCGGAAGTGAGAGCGAACTAGAGGAGGAGCACGTCCGCTGCAACACGGGGGCTGAGAGCGAGGAGGCGGATGACGCCGCGTGCGACTCGACGTTGTCCCAGAGCGGCGACTCTCCGGTCCAGACGGCGGCGCCAAAGAAGCTCCAGGTTGGGCCGCGGAGCTGGTACTGATGCAGCGGCGTCGAATTGGCGCTAACATTTCCGTGCTGGTGAATAGGAGCGCGCTCACGGCGACCCCGCGTGGGCGACGCCGACCCCGCCTCTCTCTGGGTCGGGCAGCAAGCTGTCTGGGTTCGTGAGTGCCATCTCCACGCAGCTGGAGAACGTATCTTCATCGCGCAGCGATGCCTCGAGCACGACGCCAAGGCACGTGGAGGTGGACGAGGACTACGGCCGGCTGAGGAAGGAGCTGTCCCGCGTCAAGGCCGAGCTGCGCACGAAGGACAAGCAGCTCGCAAGCACTCAGAAGAGCCTGCAGGTCTACGAAGAAGAGATCGACGCGCTCGAGCGCGAGTGCAAGGACAAGCTCACGCAGATGCAGCACGAGGCAACCTGGCGTTTCCTATCCTCGCACTGATTTTGTATAGACAGCTATGCTAACTCGCATGTTGGCGTTGCTCGCTTTCGTCTTGGCAGATGACGCTGGTCCGGCAGGAGAAAGATACGGACGAACAGAACTTCATGCAGGCGCTCGAGATGAAGGACACGCAGATACGCGCCATGAAGGACGAGCTTGCGTCGCTGTCGGCATCGACAACGCTTCAGAGCGAGCAGATCACGTCGCTGAAAGCCGAGCTGGCCAAGACGGTCGAGTCGAAAGACTCGCTGTGGACGACCGCGGCGTCCGCGAGCAACGAGTCCGAGCAGCTTATCCACGCGCTCCGTGCCGAGCTGCAAGAGACTCTGGACGCTACGAACGCGCTCAAGCGCGAAAACGCAGACGCTAAGCTCGCCATGTACACACGCCAGGCCCAGCTTGAAAACACAAATGCCGAGCTGGTCAACTCGGTTGCGAGCTTGGAGCGTGCGCTCGAGAAGGCGAAGGAGGCTACTGCGTTGGCCACCTCATCGCCTGGCACTCCTGCAAGCGGACTGGGCGGTCTCAAGCACTCTAGCTCGAGCGGATTCTCCTCCATGAGCGACGACTATCGCCGAGTGCAGCAAACGCTCGTGCTGACCAAGAAGTCCTTGCACGACGAGACGCGCAAAAGCGAGATCCAGAAGCAGGAGATTTTGACGTTGACGGACGAAGTGCGGCGCCTGAAGCAGACGCTGGACGCGTCTCAAGAGGCGTCGGCTCGCGAGGTGCTTGCTGCCAGACAAGAGAACGAGCGGCTCAAGGAGCAGCTGTCCCAGGCGTCCTCGAGCCACAGCGCCACGGGGATTGCCGAGAGCGAGGCGCGGATCCAGCGCCTGACAAACCGTCTCATCGAGAAGCAGGAGAGTATCGACGCCCTGCGAAGCAAAGTGACGACGCTGGAGGTGCGGCTGCAAGACGCGTTGTTTCGCGCCCAGAGCTCGGAGGAAATGCTCGCGCGCTTCGAGCGAAACGGAGGGGCCTTTGAAGACTCGGACATGGGGACCCCGGTCGGCAAACGAGGTGGTGTGGGCCACCTCCGTGCGCGGTCGTCGAACCGAATGGCGTCGATGCTGTCGCGCGTCGCGCCTGTGATGGAGCGCAGCCACCGTGTCGTCTCCGCTTTGGACGTGCTCGACCGCTGGCTGCTGTTCCTCGGGCGCGTGTTCCTGCAGATGCCAGTCGCGCGGCTGGCGCTCCTGTGCTACATCCTGCTGATCCACGGGTGGGTGTTCGTCATCCTGGGCTTTCACACGAGCCACTTGAACGAGGAGATCCAGGCGGGGACAAGCGGGCACGCCGGAAACGTTGCTGCCGACGTCAAGCAGGAGCTCGCTGGACGTGGAGGCATCTGATCTCCGCCGTTGCAGCTACACAGTGGTGAGCTTTACGCTTGGATGGGAGGGTAGCGGTGTCACCGTGCGCAATGAGTGGTAATGTACGGTAGCAATGCTACAGTACAATGTCTTTGCATCCATGGCCTAGGAATCGCTCAGCAACAGGCACTGTATGGTGTAGTTCACGTTGTCGTATGGTCACTTCAACAGGGTACAGTGCTGATTCCGTACTGTATCTACCACGGATCCGAGACGGCGTCCCTGGACGTCAGGGTGGTACTTTTCGTGTATCTCTACCTGCGACTTATTATACCGCCGTGTATCTCCATTCAGAGCAAGCTGTTAAAAATTGTACCTGCATATGCTGAAACAACAAAAAAATGTAGGTTATTCAATTGTCAGCGTCCTGCAGAGAATTTGGAGAACCTCCGTGTAATGGGTTACACGGTACCCATTGGGGTACGCGGCCGGCAACGTACTTTTGTACCCCGGCCTGCTCGTACCTAGCCGCGTGGCTACGGTACCCCCGGCTGCGACTGGCGCCGAAGACAGCTGACGTACCGTGGGTACTGTGAGACTGTATTGTTCTTTGACTTTATACGTTTCTTAGATTTGATCCTGTCAGATCTAATTAGGTTAGTTCGGAACCACCCATTTCGAATTGTCCTTTTGGACCACAGAGAAATAAAGTCAGTCTCACATTTGCTTAGGAAGTAACACTTAA
>JAADXZ010000684.1:0-15515 GCA_023338055.1 Phytopythium mirpurense
GCCCCCCCCCCCGGAGTCTCGTGATCGAGCGCATCCCTTGGGCTAGTGTCTCGTGCTGAGTCGGAGATGGGCTCATCCACTACTGTATTTACTGTAGGCCATCGACTCCTTCCTCATGCATCACGGCTCCGTTCAATCTCTCTGCAAGCACTTTTATCCGACGGAGCATCCCGATGTCTGATCGCCTTGGCTGTCTTGACCTCTTGGCTCACACTGTGAGGCATCCCTGTGCGGGATTCCCTCCCTACACCGTACACTCAACTCTACGCACTGTAGAGTCTACAGAACTCCCAGCCCGGTGTTGCGGGTGGTCGCCCGCCCCACCACTTGGCAACTCGCCGCCATGAACTGGGCGGACGGCTTCTGGCGCTACGACGTGGCCGAGATCGCGCACGAGCTCGAGCAGCTGCGCCTGCCGCCCGACCAGGTGCGCGACGCCCACGGCAGCTCGCTGCTGCACCTCGCCGTCAAGTACGCCGACCCGAGCGAGCCGCTCCAGACGGTCGCCATGCTCGACATGCTCTTCCGCCGCGGCTGTCGCTGGCGCCGCGAGCCGGGCGGGCGCAACCTGCTCGTCGTGGCAAGCGAGTGCGCCCTCGCGCCGCCCGTGGCCGACGCGCTGCTCGCCTGGTTCTACCGGCAGCGCGGCGAGCACGCGGGCAGCTGCCGCAGCAGACACGGCGCCGGCGAGGCCTGCGCGCTCTGGGGGGACCTCGACCACGAGGCGCTCGAGTGGGCCTGCCGGCACGCGGGCGGCCGCGACGCGCTGCGCCTGCTCGACGCCGTCGCCGCCAACAACCGCGACGACCTGGCGCTGCCGCTGCGCGCGCTGCACGCGGCCGTCGCCTCCAAGGACGAGCCCTGGGCGCTGGCGCTGGCCAGCCACGCGCAGGTCGCGCGCGCCGTCCAGGCCGTCGCCACGCCCTCGGCGCTCCAGCTCCAGCTCATGCACGCGGCCGGGGCCGGAGCCGGAGCCGCGGCCCCAGCGACGCCCGCGCTCCGGTGGTTCGTGCGGTGCGTCGAACGCGCCATCCACGAGGGCATGGGCGCGCTCGCGGCCCACCTGGAGCGGCTCAACCACTCCGCCGTCAGTCTCGCCGCTGCCTTCTACGTGCACGCGCTGGGCGCGCCCGAGCGTGTGGCCACGTCTTCCGACTCGTCCTCCGACTCGTCCGGCTCCGAGTCGAGCCCGGCGCGCCGGAGGAGCACCGTGGGTCGCGCGCGGCGGCGGCGCGGCGGCGCCCAGTTGGCGTCGGCGCTGGCCGCGCAGTTCCGGCGCGACGTCGCCTGGAGCCACGTGCGCCTGCTCGTCTTGGCGCGAGGCCGCGCCGTGGGGCGGGAGGGCCCTCGAAGCGCCGCGCCGCTGCTGCTCCGGGGCGGCGAGAAGTGCCGGGAGGGCGCCCGTTTGCTGCGGAGCGTGCCCGACTCGGTGTTCGCGCTCATTTTGGCGTTCGCCCCGGCATCCGCGGCCGTGGTCGAGGCGCTCGAGGGCTTTGGCCGGTGGGCAGACTGGAGTCCGAGGCGCTCGCGCGGCCGCAAGCGCTCGCTCAAGCGCTTTGACTGACGACGGACGAACGGACGGACGGACGGACGGACGGACGGACGGACGGCGCATGGAGCGGCCGGTCCAGGTCGTCGGCATACTGTACACAAGGTGGGGGAGGGGATGGGAGGAAGAGGCCGAGCAGAGTGTTGGTGCGTCGTCCTCAGTGCCGACTCGCGCGTCCGACTCGAGCAGCAATCGCCCTCAGTCCCGATCGGCCGCCCCTGCAGCAGACGCGCCGGGCGACGCGCACAATGGCGACGGAGCGCGCCACGGACGCCATCTCGGTGCGGCAGTTCCGGCCGGAGGACCTGCCGGCGGTCGCGCGCATCTTCGCCGAGGCGTCACTGTGCCTGGACGACGACGACGCGCAGCGCCACCGGTGGGTCGGCATTGCGCAGCGCGTGCTGGCGCAGGACATGGCGGCCATCGAGCAGACGTACGTAGCGCCCGGCGGCAACTTCTGGGTCGCCACCGCGCGGGAAGCGGTCGTGGGCATGGTGGCGCTGCGGCGGGCGTCGCCGACCGAGGGAGAGGTCAAGCGCATGTCGGTGGACGTGGCGTTTCACCGGCGGGGCGTCGGCCGCGCGCTCATGGCGCACCTCGAGCGCTGGGCTCGAGACAAGGGGCTGCGCCGCCTGGTGCTGCTTACGGGCGCCAAGAGCGCGCAGTCCACGGGCTTCTACCGCGCGCTCGGCTTCGAGCTGCAGCCGCGCACGCCCATGCCGACGCTCTTCCACGACCCGCCCTACTACGAGCTCGCCACGTTCGCCAAGCAGCTCGACGGGTAGCTAGCTTTACGGGTTGACTTTAAGGGTCGACAGCGCACATTTTAACCGGAATGAATGAAGACTGTTGACGGGTAAAGTCTCCTACGAAACACAAGATGAAGACGCTGTGCCGCAGTACCTCTGGTAAATATTAGAGCCTCGATGCAGTATTTTGCAAGGACTGTCACCACGTATTAAACTAGGGTTAGGTTGATACGAGCTCATCTAATCGACCAGCTCATCGCATCATTGGAATGTATGCCGCTCAACATGTTTGGGAGATTGGACGAGGTCGCTGATGGGATGGGATGGGATGGGATGGGATGGGATGGGATGGCTGCGTTTGCGTTTGCGTTTGCGTTGGCTCTCTGGGTCTGGGTCTGCGCGCTCCTCAACGGACAGACACTTGGGCGCAGCTCACACCGCATCTTGCCGTCCGCTGCCGCCATGACCCAGACCGTCCAAGCCATCGACGCCAGTGTCGTGAAAGATGCCAAGCCGGCCATCTCGGTGCGCGAGTTCGCCGCCGAGGACCACGAGCGCGTCGTGCAGCTCTTCCGCGAGGTCATACTGATGAAGTTCGCGGACCCGTCGAGCCCGATCCACGCCCCGTGGTGCGAGTACGTGCAGCAGCGCGTGGAGAGCGACATGGGCGACATCCCGGGCGTGTACGTGGCGCCGGGAGGCAACTTCTGGGTCGCCGTTGCGTCCGACGCGGCCAACGGCGAGTGCATCGTCGGGATCGCCGGGCTGGAGCGCAAGGCAGAGGGCCAGGGAGAGATCCGCAGCGTGTTCGTGAGCGCCAAGCACCACCGCCTCGGCGTCGGCCGCGCGGTCATGGCGCGCCTCGAGGAGTGGGCTCGGGCCCACGGGTACAAGCACTTGGAGCTGACCACGCCCGGGAACAACGCGCAGGCGCGCGCGTTCTACGAGTCGCTGGGCTTTGACTACCAGGTGCACGACCCGCCGCTCACCGAGTTCGGCGGCCTGCTTGAGCTGGCCGCGTACGCCAAAGAGCTTTGACCTCGACCGCTGCAATGAAATATACGGCAGTTCGTTTGTGTGTCTAATGCTGCTAGGCTTTTGGTTGCTCCTCACGAGTCCTTTGCGTCTCTGGACTCTCGTCACCAGCCACGAGCATCGCGAGTCGCCTCTTTTTGACGGCCAAGCCCTGGCGCGGCCAAGCCCTAGCCAGTGCAGCGACCGATGGATATTCTCTGGATGTCCATCGGCCTGTAGGGTTCGACAGTATCAATGTCCTGGCGCTCCCAGGATTACGGTGGATCACGGGCTCCGCTCGTGATGATGCGGTTTACGCTCGTGTCGAGCCCAGAAAAGTCGCTGTGGACAACTGGACAGTGTGCACTTGGAATTTGTATTCCGTACAGTAGGAACATTCAGTGCCGTTTAACAAAACATATTGAAAGCTACAAAATCCTCGCATGCAGTATTGTATTCAGGTATTTTGCTCCGGCTGCATTTCGAAAGTAACACTGCGGCGAGTCGAGTGCGTGCGTTCCTCGCGTCCAAAATACCATTTTGCCTCTCTTTCAGCCAATCACTTCTCTCCAACGACCTTCCACGCCAATTCCACTCTGTGAAAAAAAGTCCTCTCCCTCTCTACCTCTCGGCGGCGCCCAAAGCAGAACGCACAAGCGAGCAGCTCCTCCATCCCTTGCGCTCTCCGCCGGCCTCGGACTCGGTCTCTGCGCGGCGCGAGCGCTCAGTATTTATAAGCGGAGGGGCCTCTGCTGACCGACCGACCGTCCCCCGTGCGGGCTCCAGGCCCCAGGCTCCAGGATCGGTCAGGACTGCAGGCGACGCGCGCGGCTCGGGACCCGCGATGGTGTGGGCGACCGTGGCGCTGGTCGCGACAGCGCTGTCGCTGCTGTCGACGGGCGTGACGACGCTGCGGCTGCGGCGCCACTGGGACCTGCACGTGTCGAGCGTGCGCTGGCTGTTCGTGGCCTTCTTCGCCTATTTGTTCGCCTTTTACGCCGCGCGCCTCGTGTACCTCGTGTACGTGCGCTACGACCCCGAGATGGCCATGGCCAGCGGCAGTGGTAGTGGGAGTGGGAGTGGCAGTGGCAGTGGCAGCAGCAGTGGAAGCAGCAGCAACGCTGACGTCTACGAGCGCTACCGCTCCATGGGCATCTACACGGTGCTCAACTTCCGCTCGAGCCGCGACGCGGGCGTCACGGCGCTGCTCTGCGTGGGCGACACGATGCTCTTCGGCGTGGCCGCGTGGATCTTCCCGCTCACGTACGAGCTGGCGCACCTGGCGACCAAGTCGATGGACCGCGGGCCGGCCAAGGAGAAGCGCCGCATACGCGCCTACGCGGGCTACGTGCACGCGTCCATCGCCGTCTTCGCGCTCGTCGAGGCCGTGCTCTCGGCCGTGCACGGCGGCTACACGACGGCCACGCAGCGCTGCCTGCTCAGCGTCTACTTCCTCCAGTTCTCCAGCTTCTTCTACATGCTCTGGCTCATCGTGCGCCTGCGCGTCGGCGGCCGCAAGTACGAGAACGTGCGCGGACAGTTCGTCACGTCGCCCATCTACCAGCGGCTCACGCGCATCATGTACGTGCCCATTGCGGCGCTTGGCGCTTGGCGCTTGGCGCTAGTTGCTTGACGCTTGATGCTAGAACTCGACTCTGAACCGGGCGCCAGGATCTAACATCTAACGCTGTACGGGTCGCTCTTTTAACAACGCGTGCCATGCGTCGGTAGGGCCGTGTACGCGCTCTTCTCGTTCCAGTTCCAGCTCGTGTCGGTCGTCATGTACGCGGTGCCGAACCAGGAGGACAAGCTCGTGAACTTCATCAGCGTCTCGTCCGTGCTCAACAGCCTCACGGGGCTCGCGCTCGCCGTCACGACCATGTGCAGCCAGGTGTGCGTGCTGCAGGCGTGCCACATCTGCCTGCCGGACGACATTGAGGCGCAGATGCAGGCGCGACTCATGCAGGCGGGCGGCGAGCTGGCGACGCCGCGCGACACGCTGGCCCACGAGCTGGTCGAGCCGCCGCTGGTCAACCCCGTGTTCGTCTTCACGGACATTGAGTCGTCCAGCGCGCTCTGGGGCATCGGCGACGGCTCCATGATGCAGAAGGCGACCGAGCTGCACGACAACATCCTGCGCTCGCTGCTGGCCAAGTACCGCGGGTACGAGATCACGACGGCCGGCGACGCCTTCCAGCTCGCCTTCCACACGATCCGCGAGGCCGTCGAGTACTGCCTGGACGTGCAGCTGCAGCTGCTCGTGGCCAACTGGCCCAAGGAGCTGCACCACGCGCTGCCGGCCACGCGCAAGGACCGGGCGGGCCACCGGCTCATCTTCAACGGGCTGCGCGTGCGCATGGGCATCCACGACGCGGTCGAGGCGGACGGCGCGCTCATCCTGGACGTGCACGCCGTGACGGGCAAGATGATCTACACGGGCGCGTCCGAGGTGATCGCCAACGAGATCGGCGACCTGGGCGACGGTGGGCAGATCCTCGTGACCAAGCGCGTGGCCGACTGGCTGCGCATGTACGCGGACCTCGTGTCGATCGAGAGCGTCGTGGAGCACGTGGGCGAGTACGCCATCCCGCAGATCAACGCCAAGCTCGAGGTCTTCCAGGTGCTGCCCGAGGTGCTCAGCGGCCGCCGCAAGAAGTTCTCCTCGGCGCTGCGCAAGCGCACGGCCACGACGGCGTCGTTCGGCACCAACGGGTCCTTCTCGGCGGCCATGAGCGGCGGCGGCCAGCGCGAGCGCGTCAACAGCGTGGCCTTCATGCGCCGACTTGCGCAGCAGCACGAGTACCAGGCGCAGCGGCCGCTGGCGCGCCACGCGTCGCAGCACTCGGTCTTTGGCCGGCCCAGCCTGCAGTACTATGAGCGCGCCACGAGCATGTAAAGTAGGTAGCGAGGAGGAGGAGGAGGAGGAGGGAGCGATGGCATCAGTATCAGTGAGTGACGGCGGGCGCTGCGCTTGATAAGTGTTTCCGTGGTAATAGTACAGAGCATGTACCTACAGACATGACGCAGTTTGAGATGAGGCAGGTTGTGAAAAGTACTACCCTCACACGTCACATGGGTCATCATGACGCCCTCACACGTCACATCATTCTTCATCAGTGACGTGTGGCGCATCTGGCGGATGCATTATATAGCTTTGATTGAGGAGGGTGCTGCGTTGAAAGGGTCTACGATATAAGATGGATCTCCAGGTCTATACTACAGGGGCCAGCGCCATGGCTTTTGCAGTGTCGAAAGGGTTATGAATAAATACCACGCGGCGTTAGAAAAGAGAGCAAAGAAAGCAGGTGCGCATACTTGTACAAGAGGCTCTCTTCTTCGAGGCGTTTACTCCAAAAACCCTGCACGTGTTGCAAGCAAAAAAAACGGCAGCGACGCGTCCGGTCCGCTCGCTGCCCAACACATTTGTACGGCAGATGTCTAGGCCCTAAGGCGACGACACGCCCGCGTAGGTCAACGCGACAGACGTTTACATCTTGCAGTTGCGGTTCTTGGTGGCAGCGGGCGTCGTGGCGGGCGCGGTCTGATCAGTCGTCTCCGAGGCAGGAGGGGCGTCCGTCGCGGCCGCCTCTGTGACCGCAGGGGTGTCCGCAGAGGCGTCCGTGGACGTAGCAGCGGGCGTGGCGGCCGGGACCTCCTCCGTCCCGGTCGGGGCGTCCGTAGCAGCAGGGGCGTCCGTAGCAGCAGGGGCGTCCGTAGCAGCAGGGGCGTCCGTAGCAGCCGGGACGTCCGTCATGGCCGGGGCGTCCGTCACAACGGGAGCGTCCGTCTCGTCGTTCGAGTCGTCATCGGCGTCCGAGTAGTCCGAGTCGTCGTCCATCGAGCCCTCAGTGGTGGTGGTGGTGGTGGTGGCGGTCGTCGTGCCGTTGCCCGACGGGATGGTCACGTGCTGCGTGGTGCAGTCCGAGCCAAAGAGGCCGAAGTGCGTCTCGTAGTCGGCGCCCGAGTAGCTCGTGGTGGTGTCGAACATCATGAAGTAGTAGGAGGAGCTGTGGCTCTCGGACCAGGTGGCGAAGTCGTTGATGTACTGCTGCATGCCGTCGTACGAGGGCGTGTTGCTCTCGTAGGTCGAGCCGGCGTACGGCCAGCCCGTCTCGGTCACGTGCAGCGTGCTGGCGTCGTAGCCGGCCTCGACGAGCTGCTGGTACTGCGTCTGGAGCTTGGTCACGGCGCTGTCGTGGCCGTTGGTGAAGAACGGGTAGATGTTGACGCCGATGACGTCCGAGGCGTCCTTGAGCGCCGCGGCGTTGTCCGTCTCGAGCCACTCGTTGATGCGCTGCACCGTGCCGACAGGGATGCCGTAGCTCGACACGCAGGCCTTGACCTGGTTGATGTAGCCCACGAGCGTGTCGGCCGAGAACTTGCCGAAGGACCCGTCCGCGCTGCGCAGGTCCTCGTTGCCGACGTACACGGCCTCGACTGCGCTGGCGTGGGACTGCACGGCCGAGCAGACGGCGTCGATCTCGGCCTGGATGAGGCTCGCGTCCGTGAGCTGCACGCCCGCGGCGATCTTGAGCCCGGCCTGCGCGGCCGCCTCGATGGCGTTGACGCTGCTGAAGAGCGTCTGGAAGGTGCGGATGCGCTGGAAGTAGGTGCCCACGATGGAAAAGTCGCTCGCGATGACGGACGCGTCCACCGACGAGTGGTGCCACGGCGCGTAGCAGACGCCCGTCGAGAGCGCGCCGGCGTCGACGCCAGAGGAGATCGCGGCGGCCACGACGAGCGCCGAGAGGGACGCGTACGCGGCAGAGACCATGCTGCTGGTGTGGATTGGAATGGAGGGAGAAGAGGGAGGTCTGCGGGGCACGAGGCGGATTGGAGTGTGAGGAGCTCTGCATTGCTTCGGCGCGGGAAGGCAAGCGCGTCGCACTGTGCGCTTGCTGTTCATACCGTTGTGTAATGTACAGTATGTATTACGGACAGTCGACGAGGCGGCATACAAAGCGGAGGATACTGCAGGAAGGCGCGTGGATACGGGGAAGCGGCGAGCGAACCGTCTTTCCGTGGTTGACGGCATACTTTGATTCATACGAATGCTGGTGCTGCGCCAGCTGCTCATTCCACTTGGCACGTACATGCGCCTCCCCGCCAGATGGTTGCGCGATAATGTACGCAAGACGTTTTGGGATATAACGCTCCAGTCGTTCAGGCTGGCGAGCCGCCATATGGCGTGGGTGAATCGACGTTTGTGGGTGCCGGCGAACGCGAACTGTACTGTGCGGACAGTACCTGAGATAGATTGACAGCCTGCTTCGGCACAGACACAAGATATAATTCGATAAATCCTTTAGTTGTATCTTTTGAGGGCTGAACAACTACAGAGTACTGGACGATGGATATCATTTCTCACTGCATGCATCTCCTCATAAAATACTAAGTAGCGTGCACGAGCACTATTAGGTATTGAATTCTGTAGTTTGGACATCAGTGAAACGTACGATACGTACCAGGATTTTCTTCTTCATTCAAATTTTACCACACACATGCTGTTTATGGATTCTCAGGTACTATCCATGTGTCAACAACCTGAAATCACATCAGCCTGTGACAGAGTTCAGCTTGGACTGGATGGCGCAATCGCTTCCACTCCAGATTAGTCTGTGCATATCAGCTGATATTGGCTACTGGAGGCTTCTCGCATACATTTGCCAAGATATGGTGCTGAAAAAGCGAGCGAGGCATCAAATCAAACAGGTAGAGTACTGACTATTTATTGTGCGTGTCCCTCGAAAGGACACTCGAGTGGTCCGCCCCTTCTGATTTCAATTCTACGAACTGAACTCATGTTTGCTTATCGTCCACTCGGTAGGTATGTCGGATCTTTTTCCGCCTTTTGCCACGACCGTCGCTGCACGTTCCGATCTGTGTGGTCGGCTGGATCGCAGCGTTGGGCATCAAATTGTGGCTCTCGGCGAGCGCGAGGCACAGCTGGTCACATACGCCATGCAGGGCTTTCTGCTTGTGGCACTGTACCGGTATAGTAGTGTGTCTGCTAAATAACGGCAGGCAGGTGCTGCGATACCCAAGGTCCTGGTCGTCCGTCACATGCCAGCAACCGCCAGATGGGCTCATGTCACGGTCGCGACTCCCCCATAGACTAAGTAGTACTCAGTGAGTATCGCACCCTACGACCGCGTCAGCTGCACCAACCAGCCTGTGGGTACTGTATGGAGCGACAATTTACTGTGTCGTCGACAGGTTACTGGTGTTAGGAACACTGCTCATACAAAATGATACTGGAGTACAATGGCGATCGATTGGCGGTACTGCGAGGCGCCGACTCCGAGTCTCTGCCAACAGGCTTCCTTCCTTCCTCACAGTACGCTTCCTACAGGTGTTCATATCAGATCGAACAGCTCAGACCATAGCTGATTGCAAAAGTGTCGCCCGCTGCAACACGCTCCACGGCGGTATCCAACACAAACTGTAACTTGAAGTTGATATACTGATGGGTACAAGTGATTACCGGCATACTGTTGCTTGGGATAATGATGGGCTGCTGCGTTTGTTTGTCTGCAGCCTTCGCGCAGTGAGCGACAGCAACGCACTCCGTACACCCACTGTACAGTATCTAAGAGCACCTCCGTAGTACTACAGTAATGCACCCTCCACTGCTCGGCTGCGCGAATCGTCTATAATACTATTGATCAACTGCGCGCGTCCCGGGCTCCCGGCGTGTGTGTTGCCGCACTCCATTAAATACTCTCGCCTACGTCTTCGGCCGCGCCCTCCGCGTTATAGTCCGTCCGCCGCGAGCCAGCGCGCGGCCGCTACCTCGGCCGCGCGTCGTCGTCATACTCGTCCTCGCCGTCCATGCCTGCCTCCCGCTTGAGCCAGTCCGTGATGTAGAACTTGCCGCGCGCGAACAGCCGCAGCCGGTCGCCGCCGAAGCGCGCGCGCTGGTGGTGGAACAGCCACTGCAGGATCTCGAGCTCCCCGGCGCTGGTCGCGTTGACGAACGCGCGCGACGAGCAGCCCTCGCCACGCTCGGCGTGCAGGAAGAGCAAGACCTCAAAGTGCCCGCCGGCGGCCGCGCCGTCCATGGCGGCCGTGGTGCAGCCCTCTTCGCGGTGCGCGTGCAGCCAGCGCACGACGCGCAGGTGGCCGTGCGTCGCCGCGTCGTCCATGGCTCTGCGCGTGCAGCCCTCGCGCCGGTGTGCGTGCAGCCACTGGACGACCTCGAGGTGGCCGCTGCCGGCCGCTTGGTCCATGGCGGCACCGGAGCAGCCCTCCTCGCGGTGCGTGTGCAGCCACTCGACCACGACCAGGTGCCCGTTGGCGGCTGCGCCGTCCATGGCGTCCGTCGTGCACCCCTCGGTCCGGTTGGCGTGCAGCCACTGCACGAGCGCGAGGTGTCCGTTGCGCGCGGCCAGGTTCATGGCGCTGCACGTCGCGCCCTCGCTGCGGTTCGCGTGCAGCCAGCGCACAACGTCCAGGTGGCCCGATCCGGCGGCCCAGTCCATCGCTGCCGGCGTGCAGCCCTCAGTTCGGTGGGCGTGCAGCCACTCGACGACTGCCAAGTGGCCGCTCCAGGCAGCGTAGTCCATCGCGCGGGTCGAGCAGCCCTCGCTTCGGTGGGCGTGCAGCCACTGCACGAGCGCGAGGTGTCCGTTGCGCGCGGCCAGGTTCATGGCGCTGCACGTCGCGCCCTCGCTGCGGTTCGCGTGCAGCCAGCGCACGACGTCCAGGTGGCCCGATCCGGCGGCCCAGTCCATCGCTGCCGGTGTGCAGCCTTCGGTTCGGTGGGCGTGCAGCCACTCGACCACGGCCAGGTGGCCGTTGGCCGCAGCTTTGTTCATGGCCGATGCCCCGCAGTACGCCGAGTTGTCGTGCAGCCACTGCACCACGTGGAGGTGGCCGTTGGCCGCCGCGTCGTCCATCGGGATGGATGGGCACGAGCTGAACAGGTTGCGCCGCAGCCACTTGAGCACGTCCAGGTGCCCGCCGGCCGCGGCCAGCACGGCGGCGTACGGCGACCACTCGCCGCGCACCTCACACAGCCACTGGACCATGGGCAGGTTGCCGTTGCGCGCCGCCTCCTCGAGCGTCACGAAGAACATGTGCGTGGGCGGCGGCGCCGTGTGCTGCTGCAGCCACGCAACCACCTCGAGGTGGTCGTGCTTGCCGGCGTAGTACAGCTCCTTGGCGCCCCAGAAGACGTCCAGCCGGTTGCGCTTGCCCTCGTGCTTGCCCTCGCGCTCGCGCTCGCTCTCGCGCTCGCTCTCGCTCTCTTTCGCGGGCCCGACGACGCTCGTGCTGCGCGCGTGGAGCCACTGCAGCGCGCCTAGCTGGCCGTGCTTGGCCGCCTCCTCGACCGCCTTGGTCACGCGGCAGCCCACGAAGTGCTCGGTCAGCCACTGCATGACGCGGAGGTCCCCGTTCGCCGCTGCCCCGGCTATGCCGAGCGTGAACTGCCACTGGCGGTAGAACGGGTCAGCCAGCTCGGCCGGACGTTCGCGCAGCGCCAGCCGGGCGAGCAGCAGCACCGCGCCGTCCGACCGCCGCGCGCTCGCGCTAGGCACGCTCCAGCGCGCCGAGCAGTCCAGAAAGTCGCTGATGGCGCCCACGACGTGCGGGAGGGCGGCCACCGGCGCGTGCGCGCGGCAGACGACCGTCGCGCTCGTGAGCGGCGGCAGCGCCATCCGCGACGCGAATTCGGCTCCTCTCTTCGTCCTGCTGCTGCTGCTGCTGCTGCTGCTGCTGCTGCTGCGTCTCCTCGCGGCCGTCGTCGCCTCGCGGGTGGCAGATGGCCCAGTAAGCGTCGTCGCCGAGCCTCGGGCTCGAGCAATCAGTCCGTTCGTCAATCAGCGAGCAGTCCAACGCTCGGTCCTGAGAGTAGACCGGGGGGGGAAGAAACCCGAATGGCATCGCGGGAAAGGGGGCGCGGGAAAACCGGTATTTTGGATGTCAGTAATGGGCGCCTTCCAAAACCGATACCACCCCAAAATTCAGTTCCAATAAAAACTTAATTAAACCTGAATTAAACCGGTGCGAAATCAGCCCCATTGGTGAGACGCAGATCCGAACTGTCGCTAATTCTCCGATATCACTTATGATTTGTATAAATTTATTTTGCCCAATTGAACTCCACAATTGGTAAAAACGTACTATTATTGGTTTAAAAGCATACTTTTTGCTTGCTCGGACCGTCCAGTAAGTAATTTTGTCCAATCATAAGCCTTTAGGGGTAGGTATCTGTGTTAGCGGGCACATCCGACATATTTTATCGGATGCGGGGGGTCAAATATATGTATTTCCGTAGATTCTTGAAGTATTTTGCCTATCACTTGCATATTTGCTCAGACTCCGACACGTGTTCCTCCACCGCCGACATGCGAATCGAGGATTTGATCCCCGACAACACGAAGAAGAGCAAGACCAATGCGGTCGGTGCCTTCAAGGTGTTTCTGCAGGAGGAGGGTGTCAGCATAGAGTATCTGCGTACGTGCATGTTGCGTGTGGATGCTGCATATGTGTTAGTAGCTGTCTTAAACCGATTTGGCATGCACCTTGCGTTCAAGGCTGGGCGCATGGGTAATTTGCTAAAGAAGAAGACGGTGGAGCTTTACTTTGGCCAGGCCAAGCTGTGGCTGCTTGACCAGTACCCTCATCTTGTATTCGACTGCGCGCTCTTCTGCGGACTACCAAGATGCAACTCTCCTGTGTCTCCTGTGGTACCTCCTAGGTCGCGCATCAGACCTCGCTTCGCTTCGGCGCCAGCACGTCTCGACCTGCGCTGGGGACATCTTCTACGTCCGCTTTGTGCGTCAGAAGACTTCCGAAGTGCAGGGTCTTTCGCTCTTCCCTGATGACGACTTCGTCACGTGCCCCCTCCTCTCGATGGCGCTCGCGCTGGTCGTGCAGGGCAGCCCCAGCGCAGCGCTGCTCACGCATCTCCCAGAGCAGCAGCTCGCGACTGTCGACCTCAGTTCCCAGACAGCTGTCCCGCTCATCGACCTGATCGACAACGCAACAAGTTTCATCATCGACGACCAAGACGACACACCTGCTACTCACTCCGCCGCCGCGCCGATCACCAAGCTTCCCGGCATCCACAGCTACGTCAATCGCCTTCTCGGTCGCATCCTCAAGCCGGCAGGAGTTGAGGAGCTCTTGGCCTCGCACTCCTTCCGCCGAGGTGCCGCGCAGCACGCGAATGGCTCGCCGTCGCTGAGTATGCCGTGGATCTTCGATCGAGGCGCCTGGAATATGACGGCGACGAACAAGGCGTTCGCGTGTATCTTCAATACGCCTCAAGAAGACCGGAAGGTAGCCAAAGTGCAGAGTGTCCACGACGCAGACAGCCAAGTTCGTCTTGCGTCGCTGTCAACGTTCGATGCGCACACAACCGAGAAGATCCACGCTCTGGTCGCGCTGCTATTCAACTCCTGCTACAAGCTTGAATTGATCCAGTAGAACGTGAGCTCGACAGTCCTCGAGACTCTGACGTCGTACCTGATTCGTCATTACCCGTCGCTGAAGGCGTTGAACCCGGAATGCCTTGCCGTCAAGCGCTTGGAGGACTGCGGGGTCGCTTCCGGCATAGCTCTAGCTGAGTTGCTGGCTTGGTCTGCGCACCTCGTTCCTGTTCAGCATGAAGACATCGCGCCATCGAGCGAAGCCAAGGAATCATCTCGCATCGCGATCGAGGACCACCCCATTGTTCGCTAGCAAGCCGCGTTGATTGACCAGTTAGTGGCAATGAACAAGGACGCTCACGAGCGCCTCCTAGCACTGGAAGCAACGGTGTGCAAGCAAGAGAAGCGAGCTGCCGAAACAAGTGAGTATGCGACACAAGACGCCATCAGTCAACCAGCAGCAAAGCGCAGACGCACAGCTCAGGTGGCTTACCTCCGCGACACGTGGTTCTCGTGGTACGTCGGCGAGCCTCGCCTTTGGTCGTCAAAGGGCAGCGCGCTGACCAAGAAGAAGTCTGACACCAAGCTTCTTGTCGCCTTCGTGAAGCTGTTCCTGAAGGAAGGCTTCGTACTGGATGAGAACTCACCACGCTATCGCGACGATGTGATCCAAGTCGGCTCAGCAGCTGAGCGCGGCTTACTCGCGTTCCTTTAAGCTCAGGGACTGACCTGCAAGGGAAGCACAGCGGTTTTGAAGCACATGCGGGCGTTCCACAAGGAGGGCGTACTCAACGAAGCCATCGCCAGCTGTCAACAGCTCCGTGCAGCAGGGAAAGTAATCGACCACGCGCCTGCATGCACGCAAAACATCGTTTAGTCAGAAACAGAGATGTAAACACGTTTAAAACATACCTGCATCTTGCATTCGCATGTCCACTCGTTTTCGCTGCTGTCCCTGGGCATGCACATCGGTTTCCACACTCTCCACATCACGGCCATCCTCAGACCACCTACAATGCCGACTCACCCGGAGCCCAACGCCATTGCGACGAAGGTAGAGTTCAAGACGCTCTGCCATAGCTTTACGTGGACCGAGAAGTTCCGGATAACCGACCAAGTGATGCGATTCCTTCGCTTGTCGATGGTCGCCACGGTTGGCGCACGCGAGCACCTCCAGGACGCCTTGCGCATTATCTTCTCGGCGCTCTCGACGAAGTGCGCGCAAAAGCCGACCAAGTCGAAGCGCCGCGTCGCCGATCTCGCTGACGTCCGTGAGTGGCTCCAGTTGCCCGTGACGCAGGATGCTAGTGACGACGAGGTCAAGGACACCGCACCGGCCGACACGACCGAGATGTTCAGCATTCGTCGTGTCCTTGACTGCGTCCGCGTAAAAGGCGAGACGTTCTACGTCGTCGAATCGGAGCCCACGCGCGAACCCAAGGCCAACCTGCCGAAAGGCATGATTGCAGCCTTCGAGCGCAAGCGCCGTGCTATCGTCGAGCGGACGTACAACGAGGCGGAGGCTATCGAAGACAACACTCTCAACGCAACGGAAGGATAAGAGGTTAGTGTTCACAAAGATGGAGGTTCAAGGCAAAGGCTATCGTGTTATTGCATTGAACCCTACGCTCACAGCAATCTTAACCGCATAGTACAGAGTACCAGCACAGAAAGCTTAACCGATGCGCAGAGTTCGCACACGACAATCCACCAATGACACAAATGCCCACGGCCGGTTACGATCCAGCGCCATCCAAGCAAATCTTGGGGCTCTTCCATTGAGCTACGTGGGCGGGGAAGAGATGGCGATCAGATCGGAGGGAGCGA
>JAADXZ010000685.1:0-15461 GCA_023338055.1 Phytopythium mirpurense
GTGGCGCGTGAGCAGCCAGGGAGAGCACGAGATTGACGCGGACGAGGCGAACCGCAAGCGCGTGATCTACCGCAGCAAGCAGCGCGGGTGGCTCGAGGTGGACCTGCTGCTCGGGTCGTGGGCGAGCCAGAACGTCATGCAGCTCACGGCCGAGGAGCTGGCGCAGTACGAGGCGATCCTGAACGAGGAGACGATCGACATTTTCAACTACGTGTCGGGCAAGAGCGCGCTGCCGGCGCACCTCGACACGCCCGTCATGAAGCGCCTGCAGGAGTACTGCTTCAGCTCACCGCTGGGGAAGGCCTCGGTCGAAGGCTTCGCGGCCAACAAGAAGTACATGAGCAACTGATACGAGCGCCGCGGACGTGGCAGGGCAAGGCAGGAGAGGACGCGCAGACGCTTTCAATCGGGTAATGGTACTCTACATGCAAGTGGGAAGCTTGCGCTGCTGCTGCTGCTGCTTCTCGGTGTCACGTGTGCATCTCTTGTGCAGGTGGACCAGCAAGCACCGAGTCTCTCTCTCTAACTCTCTTAGCATCAGTCGATCGGATGAGGTGCCAAGTAGACTGCAGTCAGTCGATGATGGGGGCGGGCGGCGCGTTGCGCGGACGGCAGCGGTAGTACGGGGTGTTGTTGAGCGCCAGTGCGATGCAGGCAAAGATGAAGCGCGACTCTTCCGGGAGCAGGAGGCGGCTCTCGTGGAAGCGCGTGAAGAGGCGGACGAGCAAGTGGAATGGCACGGGGAGGCGCATGTCGCGGAGCACGACGTTCTTGTCGTTGGTCTGCGGCATCACGTACCCGAAGCCCAGCAGCGTGTACTCGCTGCCGTAGTAGAACTCGTGGGTCCGCGACATGTTGTCCAAGAGCTGGCGCTGCGGGTCGCGCTCGCGGATGCGCTTGTACGCGTCCACGGCGTCGTCGAGCGCCTTGAACTGCGTCAAGAGGAAGTCCACGAACTCGACCAGCTCGGGCTCGCTCAGGTTGGTGGGCTTGGGAACGCTCTTGGCGTGGTCCATCACGTAGTTGCTGTAGCCCAGTGTGCGGCTGTAGTGCGACGGCAACAAGCCGAGGAGAGACCTCCGCGGGTCGAGGAAGCGCTCAAAGGTGGCGGACGGCGACAAGACCTCCGCCGCGTTCGTCATGTTGGCCGCGCCAATGACCGCATCCGCGAACTCGTCCGACTCGCGGTCGTACAAGGAGTACCAGACGGTGGACGGGGCCTGTAGACCGTGCCGCAGCGCCTCCCGCTCGGCCCCAAAGGCCGTTGCGACCATGTCGCGAAGCCCCTCCATGCGAACGGCGGTCGGAGACGCCAGCGCTGCCGACGACTGCGGGTTGGCGAGCACGGAGAAGACCGACAGGTTGGTCAGCAGCGGCGTGTACACCGTCACGCCCGACTGCATGCGGCACGGGTCGAGCAGCTTGCATTCGGGGACAGCTTGGCGTGAAGTGGCGCCGGCTTCCAGCGCCTCGTCGTCGTCCACGATCAAGAGCTCCTTGTCCACGGCTGGGTACGCGTAGAAGTCGAGCAGCCCCTTGTAGATCGTGTCGTCGCCCTCGAACGAGTACTCGGACGGGTCGTGCTGCTTGCCACTCATCAGGACTGATTGATTCTCTCTCAGGCGCCGCTGCACAAGCTCCTCGTCAACTTCCAGAAAACGCTGCTGGCTCTCCCCAAGTTCCGCCGCCTCGGGCGTTCGGAGACCGCCGCTTTGGTCGTCCCGGACCGACTCGAGATAGCGCGACACGTTGCGCTGGTACGCGGCAAACGACGGGAACAGGTAGCGCGACGCGTTCTTCTGCATCGTGAAGCGCGGCAGCCCCGAGCTGAAGTGGAACTGGCCGAGCAGGAGCGCCACGCGCTCCATCGCGGCGAGCGCCTTGGCGTCAATGAACTCCTCGTCCGGATCGAACGCTTGCGAGCCATCCGCAGACTTCCCGTTGCTGTCGTCCGAGCCGTCCCCCATATGATGCAGCCGACGGAAGACGAACTTCGTGTTCAGGTCGAAGTTCGGAAGCCCAGCGTCGCCGTCCACATCCTCAGGCTTGACGTCGGTGACGCGCTTGAGGTACTCGTCGTCATCGGCCAGGCGGTTCAGGTGCGCGAGGTACGTCTCCTCGTCGTCGGTCTGCGGCAGCAGCGTCGTGGGCAGCTCGTACGCCTCGCTCTCGTCGTCGTCCATCTCCTCCCGCTTCGTCCTCGCGGCGTCGTCCCGCGTGGAAATGATACTCAGCGCGATGTCGCGCACGACGGCCAGATGGACGCACCACGGCCACGGGTAGCTCGCGGCGGGCACCATCGACTCGGGCAGGTCGTCGTCAGGCGAGTAGTACACGTTGCCGTAGCCTTGGTACGGCTGGAAGCGCGCGCTGTAGGCTCTGAGGACCAGCAGGCGCCGCTGGTCGCCGTCCCACTCGTAAGGCTGGACGTGCTTGTTCCGCGTCAGCTCCGCGTAGTCGTCCACGGTGAATTCGGGCGACGTGACGTTGTGCTGCTCCATGAACATCTGCTGGAGCTGCGCCGCCGAGAACTTGGGCCGCAGCGCCTCGGAGAGCTCGTCGTCGACGTAGCGCGCGTACTTGCTGACGGCCGCACCCACTAGCATCTTGACTTGGCTGGCGACAAAACGCAAGCCCATGGTCTTGAAGCCGGCCTTGAGCGACGCGTACCGGTCCGTCTTGTCGCCGCTGAAGGGCGCGCGCCCGCTGTGGATGTTCTTGAGCTTCACTTGCGGGGCCACCGTCGGTGTCTGCACGTCCCTCATCAGCATCCGGAGCGTCTTGACGGTGCGCGTGCCGTTGGCCGAGAAGAACCAGCGCGCGAGCGGAGCCAGCTGGCGCCACCTCTGCAGCGGCCCGAGCGCGCTCGACGCGTTGGAGAACACGGTGCTGCCGTCCGCCAGCTTGGCGAACCCGGGCTCGTACCCGAGCGCGTAGCTCGCCGTCCACCAGTCCTTCGTTGGCTCGGGCGCTGCTCCTACTTCACTGAGGACCGCCGATAGGAGAGTGAGTGCAGCCACGAGACGGACAAGCGCCAGCGTCTGGCGCGGCAATGGAGGCGCTGGAAGCCGCGAGAAGCCGCGACGACGACTCATGGCGACGCGCACGGGCTGGTAGCGGCGAAGGGGAGTCGTAGAGCGGGCTTGGGGCCGCAGGGACGTCTCTTCTCGAGTGTGAGCGTGGCAGCAGCACCATGGCCCATGGCGTTCCGTGGGTGGCAACTAAGACGGCAGGCTGCTTGAAGTTTGCGCGCGGATCAAAAATGGGGTCTCTGTGTCGGCTCAAAGGACCAAAATGGGTCGTTTAGCTATGTCACTTTTTCAATTTGAGCACTTTGATTTAGGTGGAGCGTGCACGAGTTGTTGAGCGGCCGGCTTGTCGAGATGCCGCCCGCGCCGTCGTCGGCGCCTAAGAAGGCGCCCGTGCGCATGAAGAACATCTTCTCGCAGATGCTCGCCGAGTGTCCGCAGGACGTGCGTATGTGCGTGTCTCCAGGCGCGCTCGTTCGACCCGATCTGACCGACAGCCAATGGAATACTCCGTGATGATGCCACGCAACCACAGATTCAGGTCTACGGCGCGTGCGTCGCCGACATCCGCGGCAATGTGGACCGTGGTGCGTGCGAGCGCGAGTTCGCCAAGCTGCGCGCGTGCTTCCAGCGCGCGCTGCAGACGCTCAAGTGATCGAGCAGGCCCCGCACGAGCGCGGTCTCTCAGGCCGCTCATTTTGGTCCCAGGACTATTTCCGGCACCATCAAGACGCACGCTTCGTCGGTTTCATAATCTGACAAATATTGAAACAAAAACGCACCACCGAACAAATTTCGGGTTATTTTTTCACAGTTTCCAACTTCGCGTTCAATTGTTGTATCATTTTTTGTCACTTTTCGATTTTGGCGGGCGTCCCTTTACTTCCGCCATTGCACTGCAAGCGCCGAGGAAATGGCGACGGATGGCGCGTCGGACGCCGCCAGCAGCGCCGCACGCCGCCTGTTCGCCAGCGCCCGCCCGACCACACACACAGCGCTCATACACAGCTCCACGACCATGTCTCCACTGTCTTCCAGCGACGAGAGCGCCGGCAGCGGCGGCGACTCGAGCGACGAAGAGGACGCCATGGCGGTCGCGAGTGTGGACGCGGCGTCGCTGGACGCGCAGATCCGCGCGCTGCGCGAGCGCGTGACCCGTTTGAAACGGGGCGGCACGGACCACGACCTGGTGCTCGGCTGCGAGCGCCTGACGGCGCGCAAGGAGCGCCGCGTGGCGCAGGCGTACGCCAACCACGCCATGAGCCAGCGCCGCGCGCGCGCCGTGTTCGAGCACGCGTGCGAGCGCGCGAGGGAGCGGTACGTGGCTCGGTGCGCGCGGCTGCAGCGAGCGATGGACGACGAGCTCAAGCGCGAGCTGCAGCGCCTCGAAAACGCCAAGGCGGGCGTGGCCGTGAGCAGTCGCCGACGCCGCGGCGTCCGCTCCGCCCCTGGCGCCGCGACCGCCTTCGACCCAGCGACTGGAGCAAGCGGGTTGGCGGTTTCAAGCGCTGGGATGTCGTCCCCGTCGCTCGCGATGGCGTCCGTGCCGCAGGCGTCCGGTCGAAGCCAAGCGCCGGTAGACAACTGGTATTATTACGACGGCGCGTCGTTCCCGCTGCCGCCGTCCGCCAACGACGGTACGCTCGACAGCGACGCCGACGATGCCGGGATGGCCATGTCACCCGCAGATCTGGCCCAGCGCGTGCGGTACGAAGAGAAGAAGCGGCTGGACGCGCTGCTGGCTCGCCCACGGGTCTTTGCGCCGCTGCACCAGACGCTGGCCGAGCATGACGTGGACGCGGACTTGCGTGCGATCCGGCAAGCCGTGCCCCAGCGCAGGAAGAGACGTGTGAGTGACGCAGGTGGTCTCAGCAGCGAGAACACGGATCAAGGTCGTGTTGGGGACGAGCGGCCGGACGAGAAAGCTCCTGCGACCGCGCTCCGGAGAAGGCGGCAACTCGTGACCCCTCGATGGCCAAAGATGACTCCACTAGCGACAAGCGAAGCAGAGCCCGCCTCAGCGTCTACCACGACCAGCTTGGCGCTAGGACCACCCGCCTCGCGACAAGCGTCGCTGTCCATGTCTGCTCGACTGCGCGTCAACCCGCAGCTGCTTCGCGAAGGCCAAGAAGTCGCGGTTTACCGTCGTCGCCAGCCGCTTCCGAGCAACGATAGCGCTGGCGATGAACGACAGAAGGACGCCGACACTTCCTCCGAGGTCGCGGACAGCTTCGATGTGGCCGGCGTCAAGATGGACTGCGTGCTTTCCGGCGTTATCGCGGCCGTGACGTCGACGCACGTGTTTGTATTGAGCGTATCGGGACGCTTCGAGCCTATTCCAGTGACGGACTGGGCGTCCGGCCTCGTCTCCATACGCTCTGTCGGCATCACGGGTCTCCAACGACGGAAACGCCGACGACAACCGACGCGATAGACTGAGGGGAGAGCTGGTAGCAGCGGCGCGTCGTCCGCCACGACAAGACGGAGCGCCGCGCTCCAGCCAGCCAATACAGCGCGGCATGTCGACTGGGGACTGGACCAAGTGCGATGTATCTATTCCGCTTCCTACGTCGTGTCGAAGCCAGCCAACGCTCGAACCCCGCCACTCGCCCTCGTACAAGGCCGCTCGCTCGTCTGCAGATTCACTGTGCTGCTCAGCTGACGGGGTTCCCTATGCCATGGGCTTGATGACCTCCTGCATGCCCATGTAGGGACGCAGCACCTCCGGAATGACCACCGACCCGTCGGCCTGCTGGTGCGTCTCGAGCAGGCTGATGATCAGACGCGGCACGGCGCACGCGGTGCCGTTGAGCGTGTGCGCGAAGGCGGTCGGCTCGTCCTTGCTGGCGCGGTGGCGGATGTTGAGCCGGCGCGCCTGGTAGTCGGTGCACATGGAGATGCTGGCCACCTCGCCGTACTCCTGGCGCCCCGGCATCCACGCGAGCACGTCGAACTTGCGGTACGCGGGCGCGCCGAGGTCGCCGGACGCCATGTCGACGACCTGGACGTGGAGCCCGAGCTCCGCGCAGAGCTCGCGCTGGATGTCGACCATGTCGTGGAAGAAGGTCTCGGCCTGCGCCATGTCGGCGGCGAAGCCGAACATCTCGACCTTGGAGAACTGGTGGATGCGGTAGATGCCGCGCGTCTGCTTGCCGCCGTGGCCGATCTCGGTGCGGAAGCAGTGGCTGAAGCCCGCGAGGCGCATGGGCAGCGCGCGCGAGTCGAGGATCTCGTTGCTGTGCAGACTGGCGAGCGAGATCTCGGACGTGGCGGCCAGGCACAGGTCCGTGTTGGCGAGCGAGTAGATCTGCGTGGCCTCGCCGCGCGGCTGGAAGCCGCAGCCCTCCACCATTTTGTAGTGCGCCACGTCCGGCGGGAAGAGCACGCGGAAGCCGCGCGCGCGCAGCTTGGAGAGCGTCCAGTGCACCAGCGCGAGCTCCAGCATGGCGCCTTGGTCGCACAGCATCATGAACTTGGAGCCGGCGATCTTGGCCGCGCCCGACATGTCGAGCAGCCCCAGATCCGCCATGAGGTCGGCGTGGTCTTTCGGCTCGAAGCCGTCGAACGTCGGCTTGGCGCCGTGCTCTGAGACCACGACGGACGCGTCCTCGCCCCCGACCGGCACGTCCGGGTGCGTGTCGTTCGGGACCTTGAGCGCCTCGAGCTCCAGCCGCGCGCGCACTGTTTCCAGCTCGCTCTCGGAGGCCGCGATCTCCTTCTTGAGCTGCTGCCCGCGCGTGCGCAGCGCCTCGAGCGCCTGCGCGTCGCCCGCCTTGTTGGCCGCGGCCTGGCCGAGCTGCTTGGCGTTTGCGTTGCGCTCGGCGCGCAGCTGGTTGGCCGCGTGCGTGAGCTTGGCCTGGCGCTGGTACAGCTCCGCCACGAGCCGCGGGTCCGCGTCGCTCAGGCGCTTGCGGCAGTTGGCGACCGCCGCGTCCACGTCGTCCACCAGCTTGCGGTAGTCCAGCCGCGCCTGCACGTGCCCGTGCATGTGCGCAGAGGGCGATGCCGCGTCGCTCGCGTCCGCCGTCGTCGCGATGAAGCGAAGGCGCGAGGGAGTGCGGATAAGGGGCGCGGACAGCGCGCGCACGAGCGAGAGACCGCGCCGCGCCGCCATGATCACCAAAGGATGAATGTGCGGCCAGCAAGGGACTAAAGCCCGTCAAAGATACGCAAAGTTCGCACGAGGTGAGAGGTAAGTTCGCATGAACTTAATGCGCGCTGTTGACGCCATGGCACGGCATGGAGTCCATGGCAACCCGGCCGGCCAGCTTCAGCTACTCGACGCTTGCTCGACACAAAGCGGACCGACCGACGCCTATACATTCCAGGTTTATCCAATTGTAAACCTTCATTTACGTCTTACGGCGGGTATGTCCACGAGTCTCAAGACAAGTTACTATGTATTCATATGCTCGAGTACGCGATACTTGAATTTTGCTTGTCTAAATGGTGGTGGAGAATGAGAGGCAGCATCCGATGCCCTTGTGCACTTGGCTCTTGTGAATGCAAGAATGGACTGGACGCCTAGTAAATAGAGTAACCTGGCATCCATATACGGATGTCATGAATATGCTGTGTGTTGGGATGTCGGCTCGCTAGTGTTGCACATCGACCACGGAGTAGGAGTGTCGACATGAAAGCAGGCGAGCAGCGTTGGGTATTTGCACCGACAAATTGTAAAGAACGCCGCACATGGGAGAGCGTGGCGAACTTCTGTGAGGTGCAGCTCCATCAGAGCGATACAGACATGAATCGACAGATCAACGATCGATCGACAGACACCAACGGCGACGCGTGCTTGAGCCGAGCCCCACCGGCCAAGAGAAGACGCGCCGCCAGCGCAAACACCCGCGGCCACAGTTCAAAGACGTCGCGGCCAAGAGCAGCTGGAACGGGTCAAGAAGTCACCGCCAGGGTCAAGGCGGACTGCGGTCGAGTCGAGCTTTGGAAGTGAACCGATTGTGTAGGGCAAGTCTGGTTGTCTGGCAGACGCGCGTCTGACCGCCAGTCGACTCAACAAAGCGAGATGATTGGCCAAAAATTGATCTACTGACTGTGTATACCAATATTGGTGTGGTGAACACCAACACTGTCACCGCTGCCAGGATGCCCGTAGTGTCTGCCAAGCAGCCCCGCCCGCATCAGGATACACCCAGCTCAGCACAAAGGCAGCGATGGTGATGGCAAGCGAAGCGATGATCATGACTTGCGGCCACGCGTGGGTGGTCTGCGGTCTCTGGCGCTGGATCAGCTCCGAGTGCGTCAGCAGCGAACGGCGGCTTATCTTGTTGGCCTCTTGGATTGCGCGCCAGTCGCCATCTTCCTTCAAATCCCCAATGTACAGCTCCCCCAGTATTGCGCGGGCCTCCTTGGAGTGGCCCACATCCTGCCGCAATGGGTCAGACGTCAGTGTGGCACCCGGCCTATCCATTGATGGATGACACTACTGTAGCGCTAACACGGACCTGGAACTCGTCCTCCGCGTCCTGGCCGCCAAGATCCAGCAACACTTCTGGGCCACCGGGATGGTCCTCGAGGAACGCTGTGACGTCGTACACCTTCTTGGCACCATGCGCGCCTAGCACGATCCAGCAGTTGAACGCCGAGTTGTGCTTGGCCACTTCCTCCTCAGAGAACAGCCGCGTCATGACGGGGTCGTGCAGGGACCCGCACACTGATGCGACGCTGCCAAGGGCCACGATACCGTCATGGGACTCGTTCAGGACGCGAAAGGTCGCGAGCGACCAAAACAATCGAACTTAGTGTCGCGTACATCATCATGAAACATTTGATCCTGATTGATCGTGCTAAATCTGTGTCTTCCACTTTCATTTAGCCCGTTTTTGGCGCCCCTCTGTGGAAAAGCTCCCGCCAAATCAAATCCGCCAGACAGACGTCGGGACAATGGCGGCAAGCGGCGCCAATGTGTCTCGGCTCCTAGTTCTCGGCGCGGACGCATCAGACGCTCGCGCTGTACTGTCCAAGCTCCGCGAGCTGTGTGGCGACTGCAGCTCGTCGGTTGTGGCTCCAGCCGACGAAGCCTTCGCGCAAACACTGACACTTCGAACCAAGTACTACTCGGCGGAGGTCGAGGCGCACGCGCATACAATCCTCGAGAACAATCCTCCGGCCGTCTTGGCGCACGATCTGCACGAGTATGAAGCGGTGCTGTGCGTCGTGAACCCGGGTGACCGCGAGAGCTTTGTCCACGTGCGCGGGTTCCTCGAGCGCCTGGCCGAGACGGAGCACTTTGACGTGTGCTTGCTGGTCGGCAGCACGCGGCCGGACGGCGCCAGCGTCTCCACCAAGCTGCAGCCCATCGACCGCGCACACCTCGACACCTGGTGCCAGGACTATGCGTTCGAGTTTATCAGCCTGGACGAGGACGGGAACCAGGACGGGGGCGAGGGGACGCAAGGGATCAGCCGCGTGCTGGAGGCGCTGCAGTGCAATATGTGGAAGTCCATGGTACGTGGGCCGCCGCCTACCGCCCGAACCGTGTTGCCATCGGCTGGGAAGTCCGAGTCCGACAGCGATATCAAGGAGATTACAGCCGCGAGCGGCAACCAAGCAGTGGATGATGGCGACGGCGACGATGACGGCAGCGACGCGCGGCTGCAGACGCTGCTGCGCGCACTGGAGATCACTGAGAAGTCGGATGAAGCTCTAGGATCGACTCCTTCTGGTAACCAGCGAGTGGCGGGCCGCAGCGCTCCCCGTGAGGACGAGGACGACGTCGACATGGCGCAGTTCAGCTCGCTGATTGACCAGGTTCGGCGCGTCCGAGAGCAAGGCCAGGCGCTCACAGACGAGCAGCGGCGACAGCAGGCCGCCGAGGTCGCGATGCGGCTCTGGAACTTCCTCGAGGTGGACGACGATGACGACAGCAGCTCGGAGTGACGAAGTGAACGAGCGAACTGCAGGCATCACGCCAATACCGGTAGTACTGTAGTTTTTGGACTAGTGCTCCTGACGCTTCTGATTGGTCATATATCATTCATAAACTGAGTTGATTGGCTGAAAATCTCATATTCTCATGTGGTCCACATGATGTGCTTTTGCTGATCTCCACCAAGAGCTGCTCGCTTTGCGGCGATCGGGAGATCCTGATAAAATAGTGAGCGTCCAAGCAAGCAGACAGCGATGGCGGATACGCAGCAGCAGCAGCAGCAGCAGCAGCAGCAGCAGGAGATCAACATCGTGGACCTGCCGCTGGACCAGCTGAACACGCTCAAGTCGCAGCTGGAGCAGGAGCTGCAGCAGCTGACGGCGTCGTTCGGCGGCCTGCGGGAGGCGCAGGCGCGCTTCGCCGAGTCCAAGCAGGCGCTGGCGTCGCTGTCGAGCGAGAACAAGAACAAGCAGGTGCTCGTGCCGCTCACGTCGTCCATGTTCGTGCCCGGGAAGCTCGCGGACGTGGACGAGGTGCTCGTGGACATTGGCACGGGCTACTTCGTGCAGCACTCGGTGGCGAACGCCAAGGCCTTCATGGACCGCAAGGTCGAGTTCCTGCAGACCAACACGGACTCGCTCAAGGAGGTGCTCGAGGGCAAGCGCAACATGCTCGAGGCCGTCATTATGGTCATGCAGCAGAAGCTCCGCGCCACGCAGCAGCAGAGCGGCGGTACCCAGTAAGTACCCACCCACGCACGCGCGAGCGGTAAAGTTTTCAGTCACGCGGAGACAACAACGGCTGCCATGAATGCGTACTGTTGCCGTGTTTATCTATTCCCTCTCCTCCCTCCCGCCACCCCATTGCCATGCAACGAGAAGCCGATCTCTAGATGCTGCTGCGTCCTCTGCTGGTCCACTACCGCGCCGCTTGATATAGAGGAAGCGCGTCCGTCCGTCCGCCCGTCCCTTGGCCGGTCAATAAATATGCACGAGGCCGTAGGCGAGCGTCCAGAAGAGGATGAAGGACAGCGCCTGGGACATGACGCCCGCGAAGAGGAAGGACAGCGTGCTCGTGTTGAAGTAGACCTTGACGTCCATGCCGAGCTTGGTGACCCAGACGGCGACGGCCGTGGCGACGTAGGCCGCCGCGAGGAAGGCGAAGCCCGAGAGCCCCGTCATGCCCGTGATGCCCGCGATGCAGCCCGCCAGCACGCACATGGACGTGTGCACGTACTCGACCGCCGCCTCGTTCTTGCGCATGTTCTCCATCGAAAAGAACTCGACGCGCTTGTCCTGCAGCGCCTCCATGCTTGCGTCCGGTCGCGTCGGTCGTCGGCCGTGTCTTCAGGTTGGTTCTCCCCCCTTTTTCCCCTTGTGTCACGTGGATCGAGAGCCGGCCGCGTAAGGTTCGCTCCGCTTTCAGTAAGTTCGCGTTTAGTAAGTGCGCCATGTTCGAAATTCAAAACGGTTCCGTACTTAGCGTGTCGAGCGTTCAAAAAGTCAAACTCAATTGACCCGATGGCGCCGCGGATACGGTACCCCCCCCCCTCGACGTCGATTGATGCGGGTCAGAGTGGAAACGTTCCTCCAACGCGCAGGTGTCCCCGCCTCTCTTCGCTGCTGCTTTGATACAGCAAGGTGTGTGCTCTCCTGCTGCTCTGTCTGCTCCCTGCGCTCCAAGCCCTGACTTTTACCGGTATGCCATGCCGCTCCCATGCATGCAGAGACCGTATTTACTCGGGTGCCGCGTGCTGAAGCTTGAGCACGTTGCAGGGGCGGAATGGCGCTCGAGCAGCGGTCTAAAGTAGCGGCGCGGAGGCTGCGCGCCTCGATCGCCGGTCTGGTTCAGCGAGGCCGCGGCCTGCACGAGGCCATGGCAGACCTTGAGCACCGCGAGCGGTGCGAGCGCCTTATCGCGGCCATGCCGCGTGTGCGATCGCCAAAGCCGACGTTGTTGCGGGCGACGGCGGCGCCTGAGCCCTCGGCTGTCCTCAAGCCGCTCGTGTTCCGAAAGACCAAGCGGGAGCTGCAACGCGAGCGAGAAGCGATGGAGCTCGAGCGCGTCGCCGCCAAGCGCCAGCGACGCGAAGGCGACCGAGAAGGACGCGCTCGCAAGACGAGCATAACCAAGGAGGGAGCTACTGCTGTGCGGAGGCCGATCAAGTGCGCGCGCGTGCTCTTCGCGACCACGTGCCGCCAGTACTTACAGCGCGCGCGAGCAGCGCGACTGGCAGGTCGCAGCCGGCCTCGGCGGCGGCTGCTGTTTTAGACGGACGACATTGCATACCCAAGAGATAGAAGAGGCCTAGTAGGAGCTCCGACAACGACGCACTACTAGCGAAGCCCGCGAACGCAAACGCGCAACGCATTAGCATCGGCAAACGCGACTTGTTCCATTCAAGGGAATTGTCTGTTAATCCCTTGAAGGGCTCAACACGAGCTTACCGTATAAAGTACGAATTTGTGTACCCCTTCATTAAGTTCGGGTTACTGTCGGCTTCAGGGAGTGGGGTTCTCAATACCCAAGCCAAGAAGCGGAATGAACAGCGCGGAGGAGGCGATCGTGACGCTGACGTATCTCGCGGGGGCTGTGTGCATCGTGCTGGTGACGCTCCTGGTCGGCTGGGTGCTCGTGTGGAAGTGCGTGCTGGCCAAGATGCCCTTTATCCAGGAGCTGTTCGACCTCAAGCCTCACGCGCACAACAAGCTCGATGGACGCAAGTCGCTCTCTTTCGAGGAGCGGTACGCCCAGTACAAACGCGTACGTGCCTGTCTGTTTATCTCTGCTTGCTATGTAATGCGGGGGAACCAGCAGCCTCTTGACGCGGCCTTCTCTGCGTATGAACAGAAGCGGCAGGCGCTATGAACAAGGTCGGCCTCGAGCGCTCATTAAACGCGAAGCGGCTCGGCCACGGAGTCCCAAGCGAGACAATGCGATGCCAGGATGGATGCCCGGCAGATAATGGCCTGTGGGGTCTCGTTACACAAGCGTGGGTACACTAGGAGAAGAGGCTGCGCGGCGTGTATAATTATTATCGGGAAGGCAGCTCAGCTAGCTCTACGTCCTCCGCCGGGGTTGCCGTTCCGCTCGCTTGGCCTCGCCGTCCTTAGCGCACGAGCCACTTGCCGCCGCTGGTCTCAGTCTCGCGGTCCACATGCTGCAGCTGGCGCACCATGGCCAGGTACTCGCTCGACTCGGCGCTGTCCTCGACTTGTCTGCTGGCTCCCGTCTGTCTGCTGGCCTCGCTCTCCTCCTTCTTCCGCTGCGCTGCCAGCGCCATGCGCTCCTGAAGAGTTAGCGACGAGTCTACCGACGCCGACAGCTCCTGCTGGTCTGATCGCGCCTTGGCAGCCGCGATCGCCTCCTCCCGCCGCCGCTTCAGGTCCTCGTGCCGCGTCGCGCCCGCTCCGTACTTGTCTTCGACAGCCTTAGGGTCCCACCGACGCAGCTCTTCAACCAGAGGCTGTTGTACCTGGGCCTTCAGGTCCTCAGGCAGTTCCCAATAGCTGCGGCCGAGCGCGAGGTTGAAATAGTAGGCGCGCTGCACAGGGTAGGAAGAGGATAGCGACGCAGATAGCGTTAAGGTTACGAGGGCCTATGATACGCCATAACATGCACATGTGCGCGCCGATTTTGCGTCGCTAATTAGAATCATGTACACCGCTATTGGGGTCGATGTGCTGCGTCCAGATCCCAGGCTTTCTTGCGGTCGCGCTCTCCATTTTTGTCTCTTCCTCGTGGTGTGCTTTGATCCACGCTTTATGCCAAGTCGAGCTAGAACTTTTATTTCAGTGATGCACTGTACCGCATCTAAGTTCGGTTTTAACACGTGATAAAGAGCGTAACCAAACTTAACGCATGGGCCCAGGCGCGCTTGCAGGCGGCGGGCCGCCGTAGTAGTTCCAGACGGCCACCTGCCGGTCCCACGAGCACGACGCCAACAACCCGTCCACAAACAGGCTGAAGTCGATGCCGAAGACGAACTCGCGGTGGTGGGTCGCGTTCTGGAGCCGAGGGTACGGCGACTTGGTGTTCCACACGCCCACCGACATGTCGTACGACACGCTCGCGATCACGTCTGGGTCGTGTGGCGAACACTTAATGCGTCGCACGGCATAACTGTGGCCTCCTAGCGCGCGCACCTCGCGCGACGGATTTCGGAGATCCTGAGTGCACAAGCACGGCGACAGCACAGCCACACGTCAGATGTCTCACATGAAAGGCGACTTGGAAGCCGACCGTTAAGTACGCACCCAGACTTTGATGCTGCAGTCGGATGAGCCGGAGACCACCTCGAACTGGTTGTACTTGTTCCAGTCGAGCGCCAGCACTTCGTTGCCGTGCGCGTTCGGGATCGTGTTGACCGAGCGGCCAGTGTTGAGGTCCCAGACCTTGACAGAGCGGTCGCCCGAGCACGAGGCGACCAGCGAGCTGTTCTGCGTGTTCCACACCGCGTTGTACACTGGCCCCGAGTGCTCCGCGAGCGTGAGCAGCGAGCGCGGGACCTCCGGGCGCCAGACCTTGAGCGTGCCGTCCCAGGACGCCGACACGAACGAGTCCTTGGCCACGAGATTCCAGTTGACGCCCGAGACCTCCTGCTGGTGCTCGTGGAAGCTCTGGATCGGGAACTGGTCGTGCGTCTGCAGGTGCCACAGCTTGAGCGCGCCGTTCGCGCACGAGCTCACGAGCTGCTGCGCGTGGCTCTCGCTCCACGCGCAGTCGTATACGCCCTCGGCCGTGTCGAACGCGCGTACCTGCGGTAACAACAGCCGCCACAACAGATACGCTCAGAGCTTCATCCATGTCGTTTCCCCCTTGCGCCGTCGCAGTTACAGAAGGGTTACGCACCGGAGCGAGGCCACCGGACGGGAGCAGCTCGTACACGTGCTGTCTCCCGTTGCCGATGATGCCAAAGTACTGTGCCGTGCCGACGGCCACCAGGTTGTCCACGAACGGGCTGAACTCGACCTAAACGAACGGCATGCGACGGCCGAGTGAGTGAGCTGTGAGTGACCGCACTAGCGCCACAGGGAGACCAAGGACGAGATGTACACTGCGGGACGCACCGCGTAGCCGTGCAGCTCCGTCTGCGCGACCCGCGGCTGGAGGAACATGGCGCTTGCTTGCGCGTCGGCGTCGGCGTCGGCGTCGGTGTCGGTGTTGGAGCGCTTTTGAGAAGACCAAATGTAACCATATGGTAACCTTACATTGAATTCTTATAGATGGTGTAACCACTTGGTTACCCTTATATCAATCAACTCGTTGCCGCCTCGCCCACTCCTTCACCACGACGTCCGAGTCGAGCCACTTGGCCCGGTGCACGCTGCCGAACCCGCCAGTGCTGAGCACTGACATCGCGTCCTTCTCGAGCTCGTACCAGGCGATGAACCACTCGGAAACAGTCGATACGAGCGCTTCTAGTCCATCGCCAGCTTGACTCGCGACCTCGCGACGCGCCTTGCGCATGACCTCGAGCTGGCCAGGCGAGTACTGCGTCTCACCTTTGTCGATCTCGGCGCCCAAGAACGCGAGGAAGGCGA
>JAADXZ010000686.1:0-15425 GCA_023338055.1 Phytopythium mirpurense
GTGTGGACGGGGAATTAACCGTAATGGCGACAACCCTCTCAGGACAAAGTTCCCCCTCAATTGGCTTCCGCCGTCAATCCAACACTGAGCTCGGTGTGTGAATTGTCGGGCCTGCCGGCTCACGAGAGCCATTCAATCCATTGTGGCTGCGCAACCACAAATCTGAACAATCCAGTTTGATGCAGCCGGATATTTTCTTTGGCAGCCACCGAAGTTTTCATGGTGCGGGTGCTCCTGGACTTTCTCGTGGCCATATGAAACGCTTGTCCTTCAACTGCGTTTTATGATATCAACTATGCAGTAATTGATTACGCTAAGTTACGCAGCCTATAAATACATACTTGAATAAGAGTATTCATACAAGCAGATACTTTTAAAAGTATCGTACACATATCTTTGAAGTAAATGCATACTTAAACACATATCAGCGAATCAGTAAGCCATGATTGCTTCTGCCAAAAATGCTTTAAAAGTCTTTTCTGTATATTTGTAGTTAGTGTTTAGCCCAAAATATGTACTACAAGTAGTAAACGTAAAATTCTACAGTAGTATGTTTCTGAAACCTTCGAAGGCTTCCTAGAATCAGTACACTTTTTTGTACTAGCCTTTTCGAGAGGCGTCGGATTTGATAGTACAGTGCTTGACGAAATAGTGGCCCTACTCTCCCAGATTCCTTCTATTGTGAGCAACACTGTACGCTCAAAGATATTGTGAGGTTTTAAACTTGTGTGGGGGCGTGCGAGGTTTTTCTGCCGCCGTATCTAACGGGTGGAAGCTGAAAGCGAGCGCACCTGGAACTAACTCCCTCTCCTGCGGCTTCCTTTGAGAGGAATCCTCTCGCTCCTCCGCTCCGCTCGCCCTCCAGCCGATCGATCAGCTCTACGCCGCCACAATGCAGCAGGTGCGTGCGCGGATGGATGTATGGAGGCACCGCTCCCTGCGGCGGCATCCACGCTGAGGATCGCGCACGAGGTCTTTCATTGGAGATGGCACAGCGTGCTCACCTGGACTCCACTCTCTCTCTCTTTCTTGCTGTGTATACATTTCTAGGCCGTGCTCGACCCCGAGTCCCAAGTGGAGAAGGTGAGGCCGCTTCTCTAGCTCCGAACTGCGTGCCGACTAGACTCTGGCGGCGGTAGCGAGCGGAATCTTGTTAATTGACTGAACGGCGTGCTTGTAGGGCGAGAATGCGCGCATGTCGTCGTTCGTGGGCGCCATCGCCATCGCCGACATGGTCAAGACGACGCTCGGGCCCAAGGGCATGGATAAGATCCTGCAGTCGGTGCGTAGGACGGAGACCCGCTGCCTGCCTACGTACCGTCGAACAAGAAGGTCTGGCTGGCTCTCGGGCGTGGACTAATGCGCTGCTGGCGGGGATCCCACCGCTACTGTAGATGGGCGGCCCGGACAAGAACATCTCGGTGACCAACGACGGCGCCACCATCCTGCGCTCCGTGTACGTGGACAACGCGGCCGCCAAGGTGCTCGTGGACATTGCCAAGACGCAGGACGAGGAGGTCGGCGACGGCACCACCAGGTAGGTGCTGGTATGGTATACTAACTATACTATACGCCTCCATAGTATGGAGTCCATGCATCATCACACCGACTCAAACCAAGACGAAGAACACTAACGGATCATGGATATGGATCGGTATGGGTCGTACTACGACTACTCCTACTACTTCTACTACCTACGGCGGTCCAGTGTGGCGGTGCTGTGTGGGGAGCTGCTGCGCGAGGCGGAGAAGCTGATCGACCAGCGCATCCACCCGCAGACGATCATTGACGGCTGGCGCATCGCGCTGTCGACGGCACACGAGGCGCTGCAGCACTCGGCGCGCGACAACTCTGGCGACGTGGACAAGTTCCGCGAGGACCTGCTCAACATTGCGCGCACGACGCTCAGCTCCAAGCTGCTGACGCACGAGAAGGACTACTTTGGTGCGTACCTCGTGACGCTCTTGGCCCATGGGATCCGTGCCGAATTGGGGCGTCTTGGAGAGTCTAACATGGGGTTCTCTCATGCTAGCCGAGCTGGCGGTGAGCGCGGTGCTGCGGCTCAAGGGCTCGAACAACCTGGACTACATCCAGATCATCAAGAAGCCGGGCGGCTCGCTCAAGGACTCGTACCTGGACGAGGGCTTCATCATGGACAAGAAGATCGGCGTGGGCCAGCCCAAGCGCGTGGAGAAGGCCAAGATCCTGGTGGCCAACACGGGCATGGACACGGACAAGATCAAGATCTACGGCGCGCGCGTCAAGGTCGACTCGATGGACAAGGTGTCGGCGATCGAGGACGCGGAGAAGGCCAAGATGCGCGCCAAGTGCGAGAAGATCGCGGCGTTCGGCATCAACTGCTTTGTCAACCGCCAGCTCATATACAACTACCCGGAGCAGATCTTCACGGAGAAGGGCATCATGGCGATCGAGCACGCCGACTTTGACGGCATTGAGCGGCTCGCGGCCGTCACGGGCGGCGAGATCGCGTCCACGTTCGACAACCCGGAGCAGGTGCAGATTGGTGAGTGCGACCTGATTGAGGAGATCATCATTGGCGAGGACCGCCTGCTGCGCTTCTCGGGCGTCAAGACGGGCGCGGCCTGCTCGGTCGTGCTGCGAGGCGCGAGCACCCACCTGCTGGACGAGGCCGAGCGCTCGCTGCACGACGCGCTGGCCGTGCTGACGCAGACGGTCAAGCACACGCAGACGGTCATGGGCGGCGGCTGCACGGAGATCCTGATGGCGCAGGCCATCGACGCCAAGGCGCTGTCGGTACCCGGCAAGAAGGCGCTGGCCATGGAGGCGTTCGCTCGCGCGCTGCGCCAGCTGCCGAGCATCATCGCCGACAATGGCGGCTACGACAGCTCGGAGCTCGTGACGCAGCTGCGCGCGGCGCACACGCGGGGCGAGGCGAACGCGGGCCTCGACATGACGACGGGCACAGTCGGCGACATGGACAAGCTGGGCATCCGCGAGGCGTTCAAGAGCAAGAAGCAGGTGCTCTTCTCGGCCGCCGAGGCCGCCGAGATGATCCTCCGAGTAGATGACATTATTAAGGCGGCCCCGCGCAAGCGCGAGGGGTACTAGACGAGGACGCAGATCAGAGAGCGCTGGCCGACTGCAGGCAGGAGCTTTGACCGACAAGGGGAGTGGTCTGGTCGGAAGGCGGCGCGGAGGATACGGCAGCGACGGGGGTCGTGGGTGACAAGATGGAGAACGCACGCGGACCACTGAAAGCCCAGGCGTTCGAGTTTATAATACGAAAACTGATAGTTTGAGGTGCTTTCGTCCGTTGTCCACGAGTGGTCCAGCCGGTGAAGATCGTTTGCAAAGCATACGCCTCTCCGTGGCAACTTTCGACCAAACGTGGGGATGGAAATCAACAGAAAGCACCGTCACCGATGGTACTGTTGATGTCGCGGTAGGAAGAGAGAGCGTGGTGAGATCGGCGACTGCGCCACCGACAAGGACCTTCCGAGTCTTCAATTGAGAACGGGATGTCACGAGAGAGTCCTCTCCATTCTGTTGGTGGGTGGATGGTCATGAGGGACAGCGATGGATAAGCTCCGGCTCGACAATGATGCTCAAAGTGCCACTTCAACTTCCGATAAATATAGTGTACACCACACAATTCGGGGATAAAAGTCATGTTGAAGTGGCAGTTGACGGACAGTGCAAGTTTACAGTTAGTCGGAGAACCATCGGCTCGTGATTAAAATAAATCTCAAAAAGGACAAAACGATCTTGTCCGGCGGTTTATGAGCTGTCGTGGACGCTCATTCGCGCGCTGCTCCATTGACCTACCTACCTGGAAGCGCCAGACGATTGAGCTGCTGTCCCAATGTCCAAGGACGCGATCCACGCGCAGCTCGCTCGCATCGAGCGGTCGACTGACCTGCCGCTCGTCCTGCTCATCAACTTTGGCATCTTCCAGTACCTCGTGCTGCTCTTCCACAAGAAGGCGCGTCGCCAGCCGTACGTGTGTCTGCTGCTGCTCGTCTCGGTCCTCAGCGTCCTCGTCCTCGTCCCGTACGCGACGCAAGACGAGGCGACGGTGGGCGCCATGAACGACGTGTCCGAGTCGTGCTTGGCTCTCATGCTGCTGGTGCAGACCTCCTTTGCGCTCACTACCGGCAGTCCCAAGGTGGTCAACGAGGGCGCCACGAGTACTGACGGATGCCTCGACGCTTCAACTTCAGAGGTACCGGCTCCGTCTCCCGCCCTCAAGTCACAGGGGCGATTGCACTGCGCATGGAAGTGGAGCTCTCGCCACTCGAGCGCGTTGCATCGCGTCCTGAAGGTGCTCGCCGACGTGCTGATCGTGGTCGACTGCCTGTCGATTGCGCTCGGCCTCCTCGGCATCTTCTCGCCGCACAAGCTCCAGCAGTTTGGCGGCGCGGACGCGGTCAACACGAACGCCGAGGTGCTCACGCTCGTGTACACGTTCGTCTACCGCTTCGGCGCGCTCGCGCTGCACAAAGGCAGCGTGCGCTCCATGCTGCGCGAAGACGCGCTCGAATTCGTGGCGCACGTCGTGTTCGCCATGCACGAGTACCCGTTCATGGTCGCGCTCGACGCCACCGGAGTCGACTGCGAGGCAGTGCAGATCCTCTTCATGCGCCTCACTCTTCTCCCCTGCGTCTGGATGACCATCGGCGAGCACCACTACCGCCACCCGACGCAGTCCCAGCTCGACCAGCTCCCCGTGGCCGCGCTGCAGGACCTCATCCAGCGCGCGTCCGTGGCTGCCGAGACCAAGAGCCAGCAGAGCCGCACCAACTCGCTCGTTCGGCCGCTGGATGACGCGCCGCTAGTGCATGCAGCTCCCAGGCCCCTCCCGCCTGCACTACCGACCGAGTCTAAACCCTAGAGAAAGCTTGGTGGCACGTACGCTCATCATGGAAGCGGCTAACTAACGTCTCGGCAGTACCTTCACGATTGTTGCTCTCGTACTCGATAGAGAAGGCGGTGAACCAACCGTAGCGACTCGAGCGCCAACGAACGAGCGCGCTGGCCACGATCGCGGAGAGGATACTGTAGACCGGCCGTCGTTCGCGCTGCATCGACCGATACTGTAAAGAACAAGCTACAGCGAGCGCCCCCGCCGCGTCAGTCGAGCGCCCTAGCCAACCTGCTGCGGCCGCGCCAGCGACGCCACGAGGATGCTCTCGACGAGCTGCCGCGCGACGGCGACCTCGCTCGCGGCTTGGGCGGCGTCCTCCATCACGTCGGGCAGGAACTGCTCGCGCACGTCCTTGGCCACGGGGTCGAAGAAGTGGCCGGTCTCCACGAGCGAGTCGAACACCTGCGCGTGCAGGCTCGAGAGATACTGCTTGGCGTACGCGCGCGCCGCGACCTTCTCCTCGAGCTCTCCACGCGCGGCCGCGCGCGCGCGCTCCTCGTCGACGCGCCGCTGTTTCTCGGCGTACTTGCGCTTGGCCTCGGCCTCGAGGCGCTGCACCTCGGCGAGCTCGGCGTTGCGCGCCTGCTCGAACAGCTCCTGGCGCTGGCGGATCTCGCGCAGCTCGTTCTCCTCGAGCACCTCGAGCATGCCGATCTCGAGCGTCTTGCCCACGAGCACCTCGAGGATGGGCTCCACCTCGAGGTCAAAGTCGAACAGGTCTCCGTCCTCGATCTGCGTGCCCACGTCGACGCCGGAGCTCGCCGGCACGAACGTCACGGGCGGGTGGAGGTCCAGCAGCGCGTCCGTCTGCGTGCCCGTGTCCGCCTCCGGGTTCCTGTCCGTCAGCTCTTCGAGGTACATGTCCGTCTGGATGTCCATGTGCGCGCGCCCTCCGAGCGGCGGGGGCGTCGCCGGCCGCTGCTGTTGCTGCTGCTGCCGCTGCCGCTGCGAGTCGCTCCCACGCGCTGGCCTCGCAGGCTTCCTGGCCTCGGACGCGTTGTTCTCAGAGCCTTCCTGGTGATATGAGCAGCGTGGTCAGCGAGTGATGAGCGCCAGGGATGCAACAAGGCCTGCGCTCGAACCTCTCGGGAGACGTAGGCGCTCCCACGGTGGACGCGCTTGTCGAACATGATGTTCTGAGACCGGTCCGCCCTGCCGACACACCCTACCGGTTACCACGAATACAATAGCGAGCGACACGACCTAGAGATAGATATAACGTGGCGAGAGACGCACCCATTGTCACGCGGAGGCTTGACGCGCTTGGTCGCGACGGAGCGCGGGGCGGTCGCGAACTCGTAGCCGCCCGACTGCATGGCGCGATCTGATACCACCACCGTCCGGACGAGCGCGTTCTCGAGCTCTACAGCGACGGAGCGGCGCGAACAAGCCAAGGTACAATGCGACGGGCGAGGAGGCGTCGTCGGAGCAGAGACCGCGGGTGGTTGGTTTCGCGAGCCGCCCAAAGGCCGCGTCCTTTCGGGTCCTGGTATCAGATCTGCGTCTGTCAGTAGGGATGGGTCTAAAACTTACCAATCCCTTGCAATAAACCTTAGGCCTTCCACCAATGGGGATCTTCGAATCTGATCTGTACATGAGTTTTTTTAGATTTAAAGCTAAGAGAATAAATTGATTTTCAAGAAAGCCTTGTTTCTTGAAAAGTAAGCGTGTCATTAAACTGTTTCTTTAAATCGATAAGGTTTTATTCGACTCCTAAAGGCTGACATAAATCAATACACTCTTCACATGTGTACTGATTGTTTATTGGCTATAAAATGTCGAAAATGTAGCCGATTGGGTATTAATAGGCTTCAAAGAGATTGACTGATTCTATCTGAAGACCATACTAAGCGCAAGTATATACGGTTATCAGCTTCGCAAACTTCAAGATACAGTTGGATACAGTCTTCCTGGAGTAACATAGAGCGGCACTATTATCAAAACAGCATTTTGACAAGCAGCGTTTTGTGTGCACATAACACAGTACCGGTACGTAGTATCCGGTGCTTTCAGGCATGTCGCACACTGAATTCAGATGTCAATGTGGGTCCAATTTTTCCAGTCTACGTTGATAATAATACGTGTGACACAACCTAAAAATGCTGGCAAACCTTAGCCTTTTAGCTCCAGTCGACAACACCTTCTAAAGTAACTGCAAGGGATTAGACATCCTGTGTATTGGCTCTTCTATCGCCCACATATCCCAACTGCTGGATATGATTGGACAGAAAACGTAGCCGGAAAAACGCCCAGAAATTCGAGATCATGTTAAGTTAGTACTTTCAAGGTTTGTTCGATAGTTTTCAAGCAGCACGAAGATCGGAACTATCACCGTTCATAATGTGAATAGATCCACGCGCAGCGCCCTCAGTCAGATTCCTGTATGACACCTGCCACGGTTTACAAAGGTATCTTTTCGCTCAGCAACTGTAGTCGGGCTTACCGCTTGCGGCTTGAACGATCGCCGTTGGCACTACAATTGACAGTGACCCCTCCATCGCGTCCACTGAGATAGCGCACTTTCCACCCTAGTTGGTAGACAGTGGGACTGGCCTGATTCCGCCCGCTTTTTCCTCCTGCTCGCCTCATTTTCTCTTATCCAAAGTAACGCCAAGACTCAAAAGTAACGCTAACCCCCCTCCCCTCGCTATCTTCTCCCTCTTGGTCCTCTCAGCGCGCTTCCTTCCCGCGTACCTATTCCTCAGATCGGGACGAGCGCCACACTCACCAAGCCGCTCGCCCCCCTTTAGCGTCAGTGGTAGTCTAGTCGCCCCTCGCCGCCCTCCCTTCCGTCCGCGGATCGCTCGTTCCGCCCCGAGCAGCTGCGCGCGCCCTCCGCGATCTTGTTTCCATCCCTCCCTTCCCCCTACACGACCCCGACCCTATCGGTGCGTCCGCCGTCCGCCGTCCGCCGTCCATTGCATCTCTCTCTCGCTCTTCTGGTTTGTTATAACAGCATGCTGACGACCGGTGTGCGATGCGAGTAGGGAAGGCGCGGCTCGGGACCCTCTGGACCTCTCCAGACACACTCACACACACATACACACACGGAGCGGACGGCCATGGACATGACGGCGATGCACATGACGCCGCCGGCGCTGTCCCCTCCGGCGAGCGGGCGGCCGCCGCGGCAAGCCGGGGACGCGGCGGCCTCGGGCTCCCGCTCCTCGTCCTCCTCGAGCGGCGCCTCGTCCTCCTCCTCCTCCTCGGCGCTCGAGATCACGTACAGCACCATCTCGCCCAAGGAGGAGCAGGCGCAGCCGCCGGCGCAGGCGCCGTCCGCCTCCTTCCCCATGCACATCAAGCTGAGCCTGATCGACCAGCACCCGCGGCCGAGCAACCTCCCGGGCGAGGCCTCGCCCTGCGAGAGCCCGTTCCCCATGACGCCCATGACGCCCGGCGGCGGCAGCTCGAGCTCGGGCGGCGGCGGTGGCGGGAGTGGCGACCTGAGCAAGAAGCAGCGGCACAACCTGCGCGAGCAGCGCCGCATCCTGCGCATCAGCAACCAGTTCGACATTCTGCGCAACAAGCTCGAGGGCGCCGGCTACCAGTCGTCCAAGAAGGACAAGTACAGCGTGCTGCAGGCCACGCTCGACTACATCGCCCAGCTCGAGCGCAACCAGCTCCCGCCCAACGGCGGCGGCTCCTCCTCCTCCTCCTCGGTCGTGGGCAGTACCCCCAATGGTGGGGGCAACGGCGGCACGCCCATGAACATGCAGAGGCGGCCGTTGCACCACCTGCAGCAGGCCTCCTCCTCCTCCACCGCCCACAGCGGACTGATAGGCAGCCGGCTGTCCATCTCGACGCCCTCCCCGACGGCCAGCGGCATGATGGACGCCGCGTCGACGGGCGGGAGCGGCGCGCGCAGCGACAACAAGCACGTGTTCCTCATCGACAGCATGCCGTCGCCCGTGCCGGCGCTTTCCATGTCGAACGGCATGCCGTCCTTCCCGATCGACATGGACGGCGCCAGCGCCATGTTCCCCGGCGCGGGCGCCGCCATCGAGGGCTCGACCGCCTCGTACCGGGACGTGTTCGCCAACAGCAGCATGCCGAGCCTGCTGGCCAAGCTGGACGGCACCATCGTCGAGGCCAACGCGCTCTTCCTCGAGCTCTGCTGCAAGAACATCGACGAGCTGCGCCTGCACAGCCTGTACACCATGTGCACGGCCGTCGACGCGCCAAAGATGTACAACCTTGTCAACCGGATCCTCGCGTGCGAAGCCGCGTCGGCGCAGAGCAAGATGATGTGGCACTTTGCCGCCACGGGCGACCGAAAGGTGCGTCTTCCCCCCTCCCCATGCTCGCTCCTGCCCTACTGAAGCATCCGACGGCTCGCTGACGCTAACATCTCACTCTCATGTGCCCTCTGCAGGTGTTCGTGTCCGTCTCCATGATCCACGACGCGATGCACCGGCCCGCCAACCTCCACTGCAGTCTCCTGCCGCTCTCGTAGGCGCTCCAAGGGGCCAAAGAGCGAGAGGCGGCGGCCAAAGCATCAGGTTGATCGTCCGATCGTCCGTCCGTCCATCCGTCCGTCCGTCCGTTCGCGCCTTCCTTTTTGGCTGCCGAGCGCGCGCACGCGGGAGGCGCGGGCGGACGGGCGCGCGTCGTGTGCGTGCGTGTGCGTGCGTGTCTGTACCATACCTTCTTCCCTGACCTTTTGCAACGTGGAGTGTGCGTCGAGGGTGTGCCGAGGCGCTGGGCTGGCCAAGCTCCAGGACAGACGGCGGTCGGACGGACGGACGAACCAACGGACGAACGGACGAACGCCCAGGAACCATGAGCGACAGTCAATACACTCGAGCGGTATTTAACACGGAAGGCATTGCGTTCGTCACTCTCGGCCTGTGACTGATACCTAGAGAGATAGAGAGAGACAAGGACACTGTCCATGCAGCTCACGGCTTGCTGCTCTCCGTCTCGACGGGCGTGGCAAAGCGCGAGGTGGTCGCGCGCCAGACCGCAGCAGCAGCGAACGTGCCGCAGCAAGCGAGAAGCCAGCGGCGGTGGCCGAGCTCTCGGTGCGGCACCTTGCTTCGCTATGGACGCCGGTCGATCCCATCACAGTCCGTAGTAGTTAATAACTATATGTGTTGCGGAGTTGGAGGCCTTCTGTTGTGTACGACGAACTGTACCTCGTTGAACATGTAGGCCGCGACGCCCAAGAGAGTCGCCGAGCCAGTGATGCGGCACCTGGTTGGATGGACAAATGGACATGTAGAGTGGCGTTATATAGGGGCAATACGCCGCGTGGGAGTGGCTCTAGGGATACAGGAGACGCGTACGCTAGACAGTCCTCGAACTCGGGGTCGGGAGCGCCCGCAGCGGCGTGAGGGGAGGCGCTGCCGGCCATGATGAGGCTTGAGGCTTGATGATGGTCCGGTGCCAATCACGAGCTGCATGTCAACCACGCCAATGACCTGAATTGATGTGGACCACATCACATCGAACACTATATTGGGTCCAAAGTAGGACAAACACGTTGAAGTTGATGGCTGGAGCTCCCTCCCTCACATTGATCTCCTCACTGACAACTGCACCAAAGCCACCTCGTTATCGACGCAACGACAACGCCATGGATGGATTCGTCGGCCGTGGGTTCAACCGCAAGACGGGCATGCGCTCCATCACCTTCACCACATTCACCACCAAGTCTTGTCTCGCAGTTGGGCGGCGATTGCCAGATTCGCCCGGACAATGTGAAAACCGCTAGTATTGCTGATCGCCTTCCCGCCCTTCCAATACCTGGCAACCATGCACTCCAAGCGCTGGTCCGACCGGCGCGTGGCCTGTTGATTGAGCTCGCGCGTCTCAATGTTGACTTCCACCGCCTCGACGCCGCCGCCAACGCCATCAAGAGCGCCTCGCTGGCCTCTGTGCTCGCCTTCTGGGTCATCTACGTAAGCTGCCTCTCTGTCGGCTGCGTCCGCCACCAAATGAGCCTCCTACCGTTCGCGACGTGTCCGGTTTGACCGCGACGACGATACGGATCGGTCTCGAGAGCAAAGGGGCCTTCCTCTTTAGCGATACTGGGCGGAGAATTGGACAAAGCGACTTGTGGGAGGGTTGGCTCGTTGGATAGATAGATCAGCGTGCAAGTGTGGCGGAGATGGCATGGTTCCCCGCCCCAGGCGCTATGTTTAGCGGCATCGGGCGGAGAATTGGGCGAAGCGGCTTGTGGGAGGTTTCATTGGATTGATCGGCGTGTGCGAACGCCAATGAGGACGGGCGCATGCTATACCGTATCTGGTCCAAGCGACTGCTTCGCAAAGGCGATCGGGACTGTTGTTGCGAGTGGAGGAGCCGACCCGAGCTCGTTCAGGGATTGCTATGAGCTCGAACCATTGACGGACTATGGTACTCGGGCGCTCCGAGCGTCGATATCCATACAACAAGTGGAAACCAGCGCCTCGCATCCATTCCATCCATTGACAGAGTTGATCGCGAGTCCCTTTCCAAAGCTGACACGTCTGGAGGTATGTCCGTCCATCCGTCGTGATGCTGATGGACAGCGCAGTCGCCTAGTGAAGCTGACACTAGACGAGCGCGGAGCTCCAAGACAACGCGAAGAGCTTCAAGCCAAGTGTTAGCTAGCTAGCTACGCGTCCATGCCTGGCATCGTGGTGTTCATCCGAGCGGCTCCGACTTTGGCGGGCACGACTGCCAGCGATCTTGGAGCGACGCGGGAGCTCGACGCCTTGCGGAGCATGGACACGGTCGGCGGACCGATCGTAATGGCCGAGCCGGTCCTGTCTGCGGGTCGGACGACGGAGCCTCCTCCCTCGCTCGCAATACTCGCAGTCGTCAGGCGCTTGGCGGAGCTCTTGGAGCTCTTGAACTTGGCGTGGATCGTGTGCAGGAGGCACATGCCGAGCGTCACCCGGTGCCACAGCGCCTGGATCTCCTCCCAGGAGAGTCCCGTGACAGCGTCCAGAGCAATGAACGGGTACTCGTGCGTCGCGAAGAGGACGTAGAGCGCCAGCTCCTTCTTGCGGCCGCGTAGAGTCTCCAGGAGTCCGCGGGAGAGCGACAGGTAGTAGAAGCGGAAGCCGACGATGAACCACACGGCCACGTCCTCCATGATGTTGTCCACGTGGTCGACGTCGCCCAGGTCCATGTCGGCAAAGATCTCAACCATCGTCTTGGCGGACAGCACGAGGCCGAGGTACGCGAGCAGCTCGGCGGCGGCCGTCAAGCACTTGAGCGGCCGCATGTTCACCTTGCGCGTGACGCTCTTGCCGATCATGACGGTCTGGACGAGGAACGTGAGCACCGAGAGGACCTCCGAGACGTCGTTGAGGCGGTCGACAACCTTGTCCGGGTGCGACAGCGGGAGGAGCGCGGCGAAGCTGCCGAGGCCGCAGAGCAGCAGCACGACGTAGCGCTCGCGCCGACGCTTGTAGTACATGCCGACGAGGTACTGGAAGAGCGAAAAGCTGAGAAGCAGCGCCAACGGCAGGCACACGAGGCGTCCATACCAGTCCAGCTGGGCCTGCGTGACGGCCATCGCCAGCCAGCTCGCCTTCTTCGTGGGAGTGCCGCGGTCCGAGCCCCGTCGATTGTGGAGGTAGACTATTAGGTAGTGAGGATAGACTGCTATGAGACGGCGCCACCTGCTCCAGGCCAAGGGTGTGCCGGCTCAGACGGCAAGGGCGCTTCGAACACGCTGTTGGCTGGCGTAACGGCCGTGCCAACAATAGCAGCAGGAGATGCGCGACACGAGAAAGCCACTCATGTTCGCCGCAATCGCTCGCTACGTACCGCGGTCTCTATACGGACGATCGATCCTTCACGCCTTGTCCGTCGCCGGCTGCTGCGTGTGCTGCGTGCGTCGGCCGGCGTCTCCCTCGCCGAGCGCCGCGCGCACGCGCTGGACGAGCTGCCGGACGCGCTCGTGCGTGTCGTCGCTCTTGCCGCCGCCCTTGCGCTTCTCCTTGTCCATGGCGCTGAAGACGGCCGGGACGTGCTCGAGCTGCCCGAGCGCCTCGAAGCGCGTCATGAGATGCAGCGCGAGCCGCGGCTTGATGACCGGCACCTGCTTCTTGCTGCGCTTGTCGAGCGTGCGCACCACGAGGCCCATGCGGCCGTGGCGGCTGCAGTGGTCGACGAAGAACTCGCACCAAAAGGGGCTCGAGAGCACGCCGACGCCGCTCTTGGGGCCGGCCACCGCCTTCCACACGTCGTCGTCCGAGACGCGGTCCACGTTGCGGCACAGCGTCGGCACGAGCGTCTTGACAACCGTGTTGCTCAGCAGCAGGTCCTGCATCTCGAGCTCCCGCGCGTTCGCGAGCAAGTCGAGCACGTCCGGCACGCGGTCGTGGATGCACAGGTAGTCCATGATGTTGGCAAAGTGCGGCGCGCACTGCCGCCGCGTGTCGGCTGCGCCGCCGCCCAGGTACGTGCGCTTGACCAGCGCCCAGGCCTCGGCGGGTCGGTCGAGCATCAGGAAGGCGTTCACGGCCATGCGCACGCCCGCGTAGTGCAGCGGCGGCGCCTTCTTGCCGTCCGCCAGCTCTTCGTACAGCTCGGCGACCTCGACCGCCTTGCCAAACTCCTCGAGGAACACGGCGGCGCAGATGGCGCGCGGGAAGAGCGCGCCGTGGCGCGTCGTGACGCTCGAGAGCTCGACCGCCTCGTCAAAGAGCGCGAGCACGCGGCGCGAGACGCCGTCCAGCTCGCGGAAGGCGTCCGGGCTGTCGTCGCGCTCCTGGCTGCGCTCGATGCACGTCGTGTAGCGGTCCATGGGCGGCGCGAGCTGCTCACGCGCGGGCTCCTTGCCGCGGCGGATCGTGCGCGGCGCGAGGAAGTAGCCGCTGTCCAAGGCGCGGACGGCGTTTAGGTAGTCCTCCGCGCGCAGCTTGAAGCCCTTGCGCTTCATGTCGTCGACGACGCGCTGGGCCAGCGCCGCGTCCTGTGCCAGCGACACGGCGAAGAGCAGCTGCCGGTAAAAAAAGACCGACACGGGCCGGTTGTCGGCGGCCACGCGCTCGTAGAAGGCGAAGGCGTCGTCCAGCCGCTCGAGCGCCACGAGCGCGCCCAGGAAGGACGCGTTCATGTTGGCGGTAGGGTACACCTCGGCGGCCAGCGCGCGGTCGTACGTGTCGAGCACCTTGTCGTAGTCGTGCGCGAAGCTGTAGGCGCCGACGGCCCACGAGAAGAAGGACCGGAAGGGCGCGCTTAGCGCCACCGGGCGGTCCTCCATGACGCTCTTGCCCTGCGCCACGGGCAGCGACGCGGCCAAGAGCTGCTGGGTGAGCCACAGCCGGTGCTCCACGATCGCGATGGCCAGCGGCGCCTGCTGCGCGACCACGAGCAGCGCCAGCGCCTCCTGCTCCGTCAGCTTGGCCAGCGCGTCGTCGAAGCGCTGCGGCTGGAACTTGGTCTCGACCTCCTCCTCCTCCTCCGACTCGGCAGCGGCAGCCTCCTCGTACGCGGCGACGAGCGGGCACTCGCGCTGGCCGATGGCGGCGCCCACCGCGGCGTACAGCGGCGCGTAGCAGTCGGCGACGCTCTTGGCGACGGCCGCGAAGGCCCCGCGCTCGGCCAGCGCCTGCATCCAGCGCTTCTTCTTCTCCATCCCCGCGCGGAACTGCTCGTTGAGCGCCGCCGCCCGCTGCGCGTCCTCGTCCTCGTCCTCGCCCGCGTTCTCGCGCGTCCGGCGGCGAGGCGACACGCTGCTTGGCCGCTCGCTCTCGGTCCGCTGGTCGTCGTCGTCGTCGTCATCACCGTCTTGTAGCTCGTCGTGGCCTTCAAAGGCGGCCGCGATCGCGAAGGACGGGGAGGAGGAGCCGCGCTTGGAGCGGTTCGAGGACAAGGCGCGCACGAGAGGAGGGGGAGGAGGAGCGAGGGAGGACGGACGTGCGGCCGAGGGAGGAGCGAGCGCCAAGCGACGGAAGCGCTGGGCCGCGGAGCGCATGGGGCGCCGCAGCCCGCGGCCGACGAGCGACGCGGCCGCGACCTGGGGCTGCCGCAGCATGTGCACGATCGGGAGCAGCAGCAGCAGGAGGAGGAGGCGCGGGCCGCAGAGGGAGACACGAGCGGCTTCAGTCGGTCCGACTGCGCTCGTCGCGTGCCAAGATGGAGTGTGTGGTACACACACAATGTGACTGTGTGGAGCGCAGGAGTCTGTTTTAGACCAATCAGCGGTGGGTTGGAAGATTGAGAACAGCCAATCAGACGCACGGAATTGCGATCTTTAGCAATATGGAGCTGCTCCAATGGAGCCTCCATGGTGTAACGGTCAACTGACTGCTTCCCACAAACATACCATACTTGAAGAGCTCTTGAGCCAGCTTGGGTTGCATGCATCGTTGACTCCATGACGATTTATCGGAACGTTTGCATGGTGAGAACGCGTCGGCGACGCTCGGGTGCTTGAGTCTCTTGAGCGGCCGCAGTACGTCCAGGTCCCAGAACGGTTCTTCGTCCAATTCAAGTCTCTCGAGTGCCACGAGCGCACCCAAGAACGCGTAGTCCTCCTCTTGCACTGGTTCCCTCGTCCCCTGTCGATGGTGGA
>JAADXZ010000687.1:0-15406 GCA_023338055.1 Phytopythium mirpurense
CCCCCCCCCCCCCGCTCCGTTCCCACCAGCCGGCGCGTGCGGTGCTTCTTCAAACGGAATTGACGTGCACAAGGGGGATTTGTGTCGGGAGTAAATCAGGACCAATGTTCCTGATATAGTGTTTCTAAATCTATTTTGACAAAGACTGTCGAGCAAAGCACTTGGATTTCGTAGCTATGAAGAATGCGGTACTGTACCAACATTCTACTTCCGAATTTTGTCAATGGATTGCTCTGTGTACACTAAGTTGGGACCTACTTCGAGCGTCAACAAACCGTACTTCCCCCAAGTTGTCCAGCAGGGTTCATCGAAGTTTCGGGTGTATGGACGTCATCGCTCGCTTGCTTGATGAAAACTGTCCAGCCCCAGCTCCAAGCCAAGCGGAGAGCGCTTTTTGGCCGCGGCGAAGTCGTCCAGGCTCGGCAGGGTATGAGATGAGGGCTCTATTCGTACGTGTATCGTAGTTTGAAGCGACCCTGCATAGACCTGCGCATAGAGTCACGCAATACTTACTAAGCAGAGGATTATGTACGTATGTGACGCCCCGCGCGACTTGCACGCGGCGGTCGACAACGCCACTTCCCGTGTGATACAGAGGACCGCTTTGCCTCACACGCAGTGCTTGAGTTAGCCGCGAGCAGACTATTATAGAGCCTCGGTGTTTGTGAGACCATGCATGCATGTATGCATGGTAGTGCAGCATGCCTCCTTTTTTTTCGAAGGCATTCATTTGACTAGGGTTCAGTATGTACGATAGTGATCGATGGTGCCACTGTCCTGCTGACCCCACGGAGGGGCGAGATTCCCACGCCCGCGAGTGCCGCGAATCTTGGCGTCGTCTGCACACACGCGCGCATCCTACGACGACCATGGGCGGGCGCATTCCGCGACAATCCGGCGCTCGGTAACAGCCAAAGGGCGACCGACACCGACCGCCGGAGCAAGGAGACCACGACGACAGGCACGAGCTCGCGGGCAAAGGACTCGGGCGGATGGACGCGCTGCTGCGCTGCGGCCTCGGGCTCTTCGCGGCGGCGTACGGCCAGCTCGCCTGGGAGCCCGCGGCCGCCGCGCTGCGCGAGCAGCTGCTCTACGTCGGAGTCGGAGGCCAACCTCGCGGCGGCGGCGGCGACTGGACGCACGCGCGCGTCTCGGTGGCCGCCGCGGGCGTCGCGGGCGTCGTCGCCGGGCAGCTCGCGTTCGGCGTGGCGGGCGACGCGTTCGGGCGCCGCCGGCCGCTGCTGATCGCCAGCGCGCTGCTCACGCTCGGCACGGCGCTGGCCGCGGCGGCCACGAGCGCCACGAGCGGCAGCAGCAGCCACCTGGTGGCCATGCTGGCGGCCGGCCGCGCGCTCGCCGGGCTCGGCACCGGCGGCGAGTACCCGCTGGGCGCGACTGCCACGGCCGAGCACAGCGTCGAGGCGAGCGCGGCCACGCGCACGCGGCGCGTCATGTGTCTCTGGGCGCTAAGCGCGAGCGCGGCGGCGGTCGCCACGGCCTTCCTGGGCAACCTGCTGGCCCAGGCGCTGGCCATGGGCGACCCGGGCGAGAACGCCAGCCAGCGCCTCGAGGTCGTGTGGCGCATGCTGCTCGCCATCGGCGCGCTGCCCGCGGCGCTCGTGGGCTACTACCGGCTCATGGCGCTCGAGAGCGAGGCTGAGCCCGCGGCGTTCGCGGCCGCGCGGGACAAGGGCCACACGACCCACCAGAGCGGCTCGGTCGCGACCGTGCACCGCCGCGGCGCGCGGCTGCTCTTCATCGCGCGCTACTACTGGAAGCCGCTGCTCGGATGCGCCGGCGCGTGGCTCGCCTGGGGCGTGCTGTCGACGGCGCCCGCGCTGCTCGCGCGGCGACTGCTGCTCGCGGTCGTGTCCGACTCGACGGCTGTGCCCAGCAGCGACGACGGCTGGGAGCTCGCGCTGCAGACATGGACGGCCCAGAACGCCTTCTTGGCGCTGCTCATGCTCCCCGGCTACATGCTCGCGCCGTCCCTGGTACCCTCGCGCCGGATGGGCCGCACGCGCCTGCAGCTCGCCGGGTTCCTGCTGCTCGCGCTCGAGTTCCTGCTGCTCGGACTCGTCTGGACGCACGTGGCGGTCCACGAGGACGACGACGCCACGCCGACGACCGAGGAGACGGTAGTGACGCTCGTGGCGCTCGTGCTCGCGAGTCTGGTCGGCTCGGCCGGCCCTGGCGTCACGACCTTCGTGCTGCCGACCGAGATGTTCCCGACCGCCATCGGCAGCTCCTGCTTCGGCGTGGCCGCGGCGGCGGGCAGCCTGGGCACCGCTGTCGGCAAGCTCGTCCTCACGCCAGCACTGCAGGCGACTATGCGTGGGGCCAGCTTCGCCTTCGCCGCGATCGCCGTGCTGGGCGCGGCGGCCACGTGGCTCGGCTGCTCGGACTGCGACCTGACGTTCGACGAGCGCGACGAGCAGCTCGAGCGCAAGCTCGTGCGGGAGGCCACCCGCGCCCACCGCCGCCGCGTCAGCACGCTCACCCACTCGCGGGGAGTCCCCGACGCGGACACGCAGTTCACGGTGCCTATGCGCTGGAACGGAGCGATCAGCACGTCGTCCTGCGACCAGATGGACAGCCTCGAGATCACGGAGCGCGTCCGCCGCCGCTTTGCCATCGACTCGGGCGAGATCGTCCACTACGAAGAGATGTGTGGGACGCCTGGCACCGCCAGCGCGGCGCCGATGTCATGAGGAATGGCGAGGAGGAGGAGGAGGGCGTATTTACCGTTATATATTCGCCGCAAGAGAGCGGCGCCCGCAGTGGACGACTAGCGTCGCACCTCCATGTCACAGCTCGTCCAGCAGTGCGCCATCCTGCCCAAAGGTGTCGAGCACGGCCAGACACGCGCGCACGTTGACCTCGCGGAAGTGCGTGTGCAGCTCCATGCGCAGCTTCTCCGTCTTGGCGCTGGACGCCAGGTGCTTGCTCAGGTTGTCGTACACGACGAGGATAAGGAACTGGTTGAGCACGCAGACGCGGTACAGGCGCGTCCAGTCGGCCAGCGACAGCTGCACGCGGCCCTCCGTCGCCATCGTGTGCGCGTACGTCTCGAGCGCCGCCGCTTCCTCCGCGCGGCGCGCTTCGGGCGTCACGCTCACGATGAAGAAGAAGGCGAGGTCGCGCATGGGGTTCCCGCGGCCGCACGTCGTCCAGTCCAGCAGCCACACCTGCTCGCTCGCCTCGTCCGCCGGGAACAGCGTGTTGGCCACGTGGAAGTCTCCGTGGATCAGCGTGGCCGGCCCGTCCGCGACCAGTTGGTGCACTCGCGCCAGTCGCTCCGGCGCGGCGCTCAGCCGGCGGCACAGGCTGGCGACGAGCGCTTTCTCGCCGGTCGGGAGCGGCACGTCGGCCACGAAGGAGGCCCAGCAGTCCGGGAACTGCGTCTGCTTGGCGTCGCCGCTCAGCTCGCTGCCGATGCCCGCGGGCGCGGCGAGCCCCTCGCCGTCCGCGTCCCAGAAGCGCGCGTGCATCTGCGCGAGCTTGTGCACTATGCGCGCGATCTTACCGCTCGGACAGCCGTCCACGCACGCGAACGTCTCGACGCGCTCGACGCGCTCCAGCACGATCAGCACCTTGGACAGGAACACGGGCTCGGGCGTCGCGAACGGGAACTTGCGGCTCGCCGGCAGCACGCGCGTGTAGAAGGCCGACTCAACCGCGAACATGCGCTCGAACGGGAACTCGGGCCGCAAAAACTTGCACACAAAGCGCCTCGTCTCGTCGTCGCCGCTGGTGGCGCCCGAGAGCCGCACGGAGATCGCGACCACCTCTGAAATGACGCCCACTTCCATTGGCGACCACTCGAACGACGCAACGCGCCGACCGGGGAAGCGCGGCTGCAGGATCGCGTCTAGGAACGCCGCTGTCAGCTGCTGCGGGCGCGCCGGTGGCTCGACGCCCGCGGCCGTCGAGTCCATGCCTCCTTCCTTCGGGTTGCAGCCTTGGGCGAAGGCAATCAGTCAGTCCGTCAGGAAGAAGGAGAGCCCCTCGTGGCTAGATTTTCGAATGAGTGAGTGACGTCAAACGGAGCTCCGATTGGCTAAAACCAAAGTTGAAGAACGGCAATCCGCACCCTTTCGTGGCCCGTGGGCAACACCTCCCATGGACGACTGAGGGGGTGAAACAAGCACGAGGAATATGGCGAATGCTGCTCCTTCCCCAGCAACCTCAAGTGCGCTACACGGCAACCAGATCGCTGGGCTTGGGCATGAGCTCAGAAGCGTGTATGGCCGTCGAGAGGAGGTCCGGAGCGCGGAGAGCGGCGGCGACAAGACGCTCGGACCCGAGGTGGAGGGAGATGACGACGCGCTCTGGCTCATGCAGGAGCGTCTCGCGCGCGCCGACCTCTTGCCCTGGCCCAGCGTCCGTGGGAACCAGGACTTTGCCGTCGAGCACCATACCCCAGAGATGAAGGAGCCATCGGAGCAGCTTAGCGACAGTTGGCTCTCGTCGCTGTCGCTGTCGTCGGCTTCGCAAGCGAGCCCATCAAGAACCAGCTCGCCTGTTTCCAGTATTGAGATGGACGACCGCGACATCGACTCGGACGAAACAGCCACACACAGCCACCGTGATAAGCATCTGGACGCCTTGGACGACTCGTTGGGTCTGGAGGAGAGCGACTCCTCTACAATCATCCGAGCGTTCGCGGTCAACGCTATTCGAAGTGGAGGCGATGACGCGTACAGCTTATCCAGCTCGGTCAGCTCCATCAGCTCCTTGTCGTCCACATCGTCGCGTTCACAGCCACGGACGCCGCTCGCCAATGCTGTTGGTGACCATATCGAGAACATTCCACGACCATTAGCCCAGGAGCACGAGAACGATGGGCTGGCCGACCTTCGGTTCTGGCATGTGGACGAGTACGTCACACCGAAGGTGTTATCTTCGCTTTCGAGTGCGTCAGAGCTCGACCTTGGCGCTGAATCTGGGGATGACGACGGCTGGGACAGTGACACACTACAGGAGGCTCAGGAAGTTGGGCATTCCAACATGCCGACGGGTGTGGATGCTGTTGGTCGTTCATCATTGCCGCAAGTGGAGCTACCAAGCAAGCATGACGCCTACATTGGGTTCTATGAGCTGCGCAATGTACTTCTCGACCTCTTCCCGCATCGCGACGCGATGATCTTGGACGTCGGGTGCGGAACGTCGAGCGTCTGCGAACAGCTTGCGCTCCACGGGTTCAGCAACATCCACGGCGTAGACCTGTCCGCATCCGTGATTGGGTTCCAGCAGCAGCAAACAGCAGAGATACGCGCGTTTGTGCAGTTTCACCAGATGAATGCGGCGGAAATGTCCTTCCCAGCGTTGATATTCGACGGCGTGATCACCAAGGCGGTACTCGACCGACTCGCATCAGCTGAAGGAGATGCAGCAGACTCGGAGTTGCTCCGGGTGCTACGCGAGATCGTGAGGTGCTTGCGTCCTGGCGGGTTGTGGATCAGCGTATCCTGTCATGATGCTCCTATTGATGTCGAGCCAACTACCGCATCGTGGTGGGGGTGGACTCGAGTGAAACAACTCGTAGCGGACGGCTTTGTACACGTGAAGATGTATCGGTGCGGCACGCCCTTCATGTGCCGAGGGGAGTTGGTGAGACCGTTTGCGATCCTGATTCTTAGAAGGCGAGAGTCGCCACGCCAGCAGCTCGAGCGGTGGGCGGCGGTAACGTACAAGACTAGGCATCTTCGAAGACAAATGGAGGTCCGAGACAAATGGCGACGTGACGAACAGCGGCAGCGTGAGGACTTGCGCGTGGTAGAGCGTGAGCTCCCAGCAATGCTCTGTGAGGACCATCGATCCATCCTGGCAAACGCTAGGGCGACTTATGAACGACGCAGACACGAGCGCGCAAAGAGGAGAGCTGCCCTACACGTTGCATCCGTCGTACGAGAGCGGATGGACATGGAAGAAGAAGACATGCTGGCCGAATATGCGCGCATTGTGGCAGCGCTAGTCGCACATTTCGTTCGAGATGTAATTCTCGAGTGTGCTGATGCCGCTTTAAGCTCAAGTGACATCGCAGCGAAGGAGATGGTCGACTGCGCCTCCAACACGTGTAAAGAGGGAACGACTACGATGCCACGTGCCATGTCATGCAACGAGAAAGTCCTTTATGACTCGGACGACGATGGCACTGGCAGCGCAAGCCAAGATCTTGCCATCACAGAGGAGATCGACGCGACGAGACTCGCGTCCTCGACTCTTGGTGTCTGCATGCCGACGTCAGCCCCTGACGAAGCACGACATCTCGCTGCTGGGGTTGCCCATGATATCGTAGAAGCTGCGATCGATTGTGCTATAGCCAGCCATGTGACGATCCCCAACATAACGAGCGACTCCGTAGAGTCCGTCTCGGCTGATCACTCCGCCACGGCAGACGCAAATGCACCGCGAATCATTACGACATCGACATATCCGAGGTCAATTGAAGCCAGTGACAGGCAACGATCAGCTCCAACTGGTGAGGAATACGTCACCGAAGCCTCAGTGTTGGCTGCAGCGTCGGACGCTCAAAGCCATTTCGGCGGCGTCTTTTCATCGACAAAGGAGCCAAGCGAGCGAGAACTCGCGTCAGTCGGGCAGATTGGTACTCTACAAACACCAACTATCGACACAGCAACCTCTGCGCACCTTGAAGACGACACGAGCGTCACCGAGCTCTACTTGCTGGAGCTGGTTGATCGAGTGGTGCTGGGATTTGATGGAGTGTGTCTACCTGAGACCCAACTCATGGCAGATGGAGAGATTGGAGCAGACTCTGATCAAGAGAACGAGCTTAGTCTGCACCACGACACGCTCCCAGCAGCTACCATGAGTGAGCCACTCGAGACCCCAATAGCTCCTGGTTGTGCGGACAAGACTGTCATTGATGTAACTTGCCAGGAAGCGTTGGCGTCCATGTTGGACCGTGTTTGCTTGGAAGGAGTGTAGTAGCACGTAATCCCAAGCTCATTGTCACTGTATGCTCACCTTCTCCAGCACAAACTCTCACTCACCCACTTGCATCCTTCCGCTCTAGCTGAAGCGGATCTCGATCGTCTTGACCGCCTGCGCCGGCACCGTCGTCGTGAACACCTTGCTCTCCGCGTCCGCCACCGTCTCCTCTGACGCCGTGTACAGCGCTCCTTGTCCGCTCGTCTCCGTCGTCCAAACCTGGACGCTCGGCTCGATCGCCGAGAGCGCCGACAGGTCGAACGACGTCGACTGCTCTGTCTCGTCCGCGTTGATGGTCACGAGCACGAGCAGCTTGCTGGCCTCGTCCAGAGCGGCCACTGTCCCCTTCACGTCGTCCGTCGACACGATGCGCATGCCAGGGCGGATATGGCGCGAGTACTGCGCGAGCACGTGGTACTTTGGGTTGGCCGCGCCGATCGTCCCGGCCGCCGGGTCCGACTGCAGGAGTCCCCAGCCGCCGCCGTCCAGCGGCTGCCAGTACACGAACGCGTCGACCATGAGCTCGTTCATGTCGAGTGCGATCGACTGAGCCATCGTGAGTCCCGAGCCGTCGCTCTCGCCGTACTCCGAGTCCCATAGCTTCATGCTGTGCTTGGCGACGAGGTCGTGCAGCTTGCCGCGGTCCGGGCCGCGGTATGGCTCCACGCCGTTGTCGTACCCGTGCGTGTTGACCTTGCGGATCGAGTCCGCAAGCGCCGCGTCGGCGGCCGTCATGGTCGCGAGCGTCGTGTACGTGACAGTGACCGAGTTCTCGTCCGACGCAGCGATCGCCACGCCGTCCGCCGAGTGGTTGGCGAGGCTCTCGCGCAGGTACCCGAGCAATCTCGCCTGCGTCTCGACCGAGAAGTGGCAGCCCTCCTGGTTCTTGGGGTAGTTCCACCACGTCGCGCTCGGCTCGTTGAACAGCTCGACGTAGTCAAAGTCGATGCCCCAGCGCTGCTTGAACTCGCTCGCGGCGATGGCGAAGTAGTCGGCAAACTGCCGCTCGAACGCCACGGCCAGGTTGTCGTCCGTGCGGCTCGGGCCGCCCGCCGTCGCGTGGTTCTTGGTCATCCACCAGGGCGGCGAGTTGGAGAAGGCCTCGACGACGTCGCAGCCGCGCGCGATGGCCTTCTGCAGCCCCTGGCGCTGCGTCGCGTCGGCCGACCAGTCCCAGCTCGAGGACGCCGGGTCGGCGCTCCGCGGGTCCAGCCACAGCGTCTCGATGGCCTTGAACGCCGGCATGTCGCTTGACTCGTTCATGCGCAGAGTGTTGCCGGCGCTGTCCGTGTACGCCGTCGTCCCGGAGCCGCCCAGGTTGTAGCGCACAATGGTCATGCCCAGCCCCGGGACGGTGGCGGACGCGTTGACCGTCACGGTCTCGTTGAGCGTGAAGAGCGCGTCGGCGACGTCCTCCCGGTCGCCAAACACGTTGGCCCACCAGCAGAGCGAGGCGCCCCAGCCTTCCCAGTCAGCGACGAGCGTCGTGTTGACGTCGAGGACGACCGACGCGGCCTGGGGGAGCTGCCTGGCCGCCAGGCCGAGCGCCAGCGCGGGGATCACTCGCATCTTGAGTCACTTGAGGAGTCGCTGGGAGATTGGGCAATGAAGAGAGGCAGCGGCGGTCGACACGGTCGATGGAGAGGACGGCACAGTGCGGAATGGCTCCTACAGACTACAGGCAAAGGCTGGCACATCTCTTGGGCACTGAGCGAGAGATCGTGGGTGTCATGGGAATGCTGTAGTTCTGCCATCGGAACTGCGAGAAACGGTACAACTTGTGCTACAAGTTGACGGGACCGGTTCAACAAAGTGCGTGGTGTGGCGCGTCAGCCGCTTCTGAGGCGGCGAGGAGGAGCGTATCGCCCGCTTCAACTGCTCTTCACAACAAGCCTCGTCCTCCCGGGACGATCCCGAGATGTGTTGAACTGTACTTCAACTACAGACACAGGGTTCGTGTCCGAGATCCGCTTGTGACAGACGAGTCGATCCAGTCGATGCAGGTGTCCAACTGCAGTAGGTTTTCTACTAGCCCCCCCCATTGAGCCCTCGGTGGAGCACCGAGTCAGGCGCAACTTGAAGTAAGAAGCACGCCGGCCCACTCTGCGCCTGCATTCGTATGCCACACCGCCAGGTATCCTACAAGCTTGGAGTGATAGCGTGGACGCGATCGATCGATCACCCGGCCGTCCAGAAGACGGTCGAGTTGGCGCCCGCGCTGGCCAGCAGGTGCCGCTGCGGGTTCCACTGTAGGTCGACGACGGGCCCGGCGTGGCCGCGGGGCAGCGCGTGCACGAGCTCGCCCGAGGCCGCGCGGTACACGAGTATCCGGCCGTCTTCCGAGCCTGTCGCCACGTACGCGCCGTCGGGCGAGTAGGCGCTGCCGAGCTTGAGGTCGGCGTGATGCGGGGGCGACGCGTGGTCGGCCAGTAGGTGCACCAGGCGGCCATCGAACGCGTCGAGGTGCAAGAAGGGTCCGCGGTTGGTGGCGACGAGCAGGTTGTTGCCGTCCGGACTGAACTTGATCTCGGTCGCGTGCAGCTTCTTGGCGTCCAGGTCGGGCGCCTGAGTCCGCGCGAGGACGGGGCCGAGCGCGACCATGATGGACGGGTCGTAGAGCGAGAACTTGGCGAACGGGCCGTCCTGGTAGTTGCGCGCGTCGTACATGCGCACCAGGTGGTCGTCCGAGTACACGCCGAAGACGACGCCCTCCTGGTCGTACGCCGCGCACATGTGGGCCACGGGCAGGTGGTCCGCTCGGATCAGCGCCTGCAGCATCCACAGACACGGCGTTAGAGGCGCTGGCACACGAAACGAGGGGTCGCTTGGCAGAGAACAAGACGCGCACGGTGCTCTCGGAGCTGCGGATGTCCCAGAGGCGGATCGTGCCGTCCACGGACGCCGACATGAACTCGTCCACGGTCGGGTGCATGCTCAGCGAAGCCACTCTGTCATCCACCCATGCGGTATGTGGGTTAGAGCGCGCTGAAATGAGCCCAACGAGGCCTTCATCGCCCAGTAGGAGCTCGCACCTGGCCGCGTGTCCGTTGTAGTACCGCAGGAAGGTGTTGTCGAAGAACGAGTGGTACCGGATGCGGTCTGTCGGTCGCAAAAAGCCACCAACACGAGTGAGCGTAAGCTTCTCCGCATGGAAAACAAACAAACGCCCAGGCGAGCTCCGCGCACGGTCGTTGGCCTCGTTCAGGGACGTAAAGATGACGCAGTCCGAGTGGTGCGTGAACTTGACGAGCTCGACGCCGTAGCGACGCGTGAAGATGGTCTTGGAGATGCTGCGGCCGGTAGTGGAAGGTGCGCATGACGACCGTGAGTTCGCTGCAAAGCGCCTTGCTTGTACAGAGGAGCAGCAGCAGGCACGCACGTTCCACTGAGGCAGTTGATCAGCGACAGCACGCCGTCGTTGCGCGCGGCCACGCACAGCTCGCCCTGCGCGTGGAAGTCGAGCGCCGTCACCACGACCGCGTCCTGCTCGTCCTCTTCCTGCCGCCGCCGCCGCCGCCGGGAAGGTTAGTGGAAGGACGACCCTCGGTCAACTAAGAGAGAGGAAGCGGAGAGAGGCGCACCTGCGGCAGGAAGTTGCGGCTCGCGCCGTACTTGCGGAGCACGTCGTCCGTCAGCGGCGTCGCCATGGCGTCCAGACTTGCAGTAAGTTGGTCGGATAGATGGACTCTTGGCGCTGATCTACCTGCGCTATTGCATGCTTCCCAGAGTATTCTGTGTAATAGGTTTTTCCTCGTTTCCCCTTGAGCTATTCGACCAGCACTCTACACATGTGTGTACTATACTCATCACATTGTATTTTTGTGGAAAATGATAATAGGTAAAAGAAACTTGATTCATACTGGTCGTATAGTGTGCTGCGCTCCGCTGTGCACGTGGCAGCAGTCATTTGCGAGCTAAAGACCGAAGGGGGAAGGCGAGCATGTCGGGCGGGCACCTGTCGAAGGAGTTCTTCGAGCTGGTCAAGTCGATCGGCGAGAGCAAGTCGAAGCAGGAGGAGGACCGCATCATCATCCATGAGGTGGCGCAGCTGAAGCGCAAGCTGGGCGAGGTGGCGGCCTCGGGCGGCGGCGGGTCGTCGAGCAGCCAGACGAACAAGAAGAAGAAGGAGTTTTTGATCCGGCTGCTGTACGTCGAGATGCTGGGCCACGACGCCGCCTTCGGGTACATCAAGGCGGTCGAGATGACGGCGTCGACCAACCTGCTGCAGAAGCGCGTGGGCTACCTCACGTGCAGCCTCGTGCTGTCGCCCTCGCACGAGTTCCGCTTCATGATCATCAACCAGCTGCAGCGCGACCTGCAGAGCTCCAACCAGCTCGAGGTCTGCGCCGCGCTCATGGCCGTCTGCAAGCTGCTCACGGTCGAGATGATCCCGGCCGTGCAGCCCATGATCCTGGACCTGCTGCGCCACGACGCCGAGCTCGTGCGCAAGAAGGCCGTCATGGCGCTGCACCGCTTCCACCAGCTCAACCCCGACTCGGTGGCCGACACGGGCGACGCGCTGCGCCGCGCGCTCTGCGACCGCGACCCGAGCGTCATGGGCGCCACGCTCTGCCTGCTGCACGACCTGGCCGAGGCCAACCCGGGCGACTACAAGGACCTCGTGCCGAGCTTTGTCAGCATCCTCAAGCAGATCACGGAGCACCGGCTGCCGCGCGAGTTCGACTACCACCGCATCCCGGCGCCGTGGATCCAGATCCGCCTGCTCAACATCCTCGCGCTGCTGGGCCAGGCCGACCAGCAGACGAGCGAGGGCATGTACGAGGTGCTGCACGACGTGATGCGCCGCGCCGACACGGGCATCAACGTGGGCTACGCCATCATCTACGAGTGCGTGCGCACGGTCACGACCATCTACCCCAACAGCACGCTGCTGGACGCCGCGGCCGCCAGCATCTCGCGCTTCATCAGCAGCGACAACCACAACCTCAAGTACCTGGGCGTCACGGGCCTCGCGGCGATCGTCAAGGACCACCCGCGGTACGCCGCGGCGCACCAGATGGCCGTCATTGACTGCCTGGAGGACCCGGACGAGACGCTCAAGCGCAAGACGCTCGACCTGCTCTACCGCATGACGAATCCGGTCAACGTCGAGTTCATCTCGGACAAACTCACGCAGTTCCTGCGCGAGGCCTCGGACGTGTTCCTGCGCACGGAGCTCGTGGGCCGCATCACGCAGTGCGCCGAGCGGTACGCGCCGAGCAACGCCTGGTACATCCAGACCATGACGAACGTCTTTGAGCTCGGCGGCGACCTCGTGCGCCCGGAAGTCGCGCACAACCTCATGCGGCTGATCGCCGAAGGCAGCGGCGAGGACGAAGACCAAGACATGGAACTGCGCCGCGACGCGGTCGACACGTACCTCGACTTGCTGGAGAAGCCGGTGCTGCCGGACATCCTCGTGTGCACCATGGCCTGGGTGCTCGGAGAGTACGGCTACCTGTCGGAGACCATGGCGCTGGACGAGATCTGCGAGCGCCTCTGCGAGCTGGTGGACCGTCCGTTCAGCCAGGAAGACACGACGCGCTCGTACGTCCTCACGGCCGTGACCAAGATCACGGCGCAAATGGGCCGCACCATGGAGCTCGCGGACGCCATGATGCACAAGTACAAGACGAGCCGCAGCACGGACCTGCAGCAGCGGTGCTTCGAGTACCTGGCGCTCACGAAGAACTTTGCGCTCATGGCCGACGTGTTCCCCGAGGACGCGAGCTGCGAGGACATTGAAGTCGACCCGAACCTCGGGTTTCTCTCGGCGTTCGTCGAGCAGGCTGCTGCTCGTGGTGCTCCGCGCTACGACCCGCCGGAGGACTCGGACGACGAAGACGGGTACGACGACCGCAACAATGCGAGCGCCAACCGCCTGAACTTCGAGGCGTACAAGAAGCCGGAGATCCCGTACGCCGTTCGCCTCCCGCCTACGGACCCGACGGCGATGGCTGGCGGCATGGCTGGGGGCGGCAACAAGTGGGGCAATAACAGCGGTGCCCCTGGAGGGAACGCGTACGGCGGCACGGGCCCCGGTGCTCCGAACGGTGGCTGGTCGGGTGCCGCTGGTCCGGGCGGAATGGGTGGCGGCCCGGATCCGTCGGGCTTCGGTGGAGTCAAGCGCGGCGTCGTCAAGAACGTGTGGGGACCTACGGGGCTCAACTCGAACGAGCCAGCCGCTGGTGGCCCTCCCGGTGCGACGGGCGGCTACTCTGACCCGTACAACCAAGGCGGAGCCCCCGGAGCTGCTGCTGGCTACGGCAACGCTCCGGGTGCTTATGGCAACGCGCCGGGAGCGTACGGCAATGCCCCGGGCGGGTACGGCCAGCCGCCTCCGGACTACAACAACGGGAACAACTTCCCGAGCGAGGACGAAGACGGAGAGCAGCACGTCGATGAGCGTCAGATCTTGGCGTCTGCCATTTTCGGAGGCATCCCAGGAGCTCCCACAGCTCCCATTGCGGTGCGTCGTACGTCTAGCAACCCGTCTCGCCAGCCGTCGGCCACTGGTCGTCGTGCAACGGGTGGCCGCGCGTCGTCACGCCGCACCTCGGGGCGCAATGACGCACCCCCGCAGCAACAGCAGCAGCAGTCGATGGAACAGGCACCGGCACCTGTCCATGCGCCGCAGCAGCGCGTCGAGGTCGACCTGCTGGACATTTTCGACTCGGCGCCGGCGCCTGTGCCCCAGCAGGCTCCTTCGTACGCGCCGGCGCCGGCTCCTCCCGCCGTCGGCTCGCTCGACCCGTTCGGCATGAGCTCACCACTTGCACCCATGCCTGCGCCTGCTGCTCCCGGGCCGGCGGCCTTGTCGCAACCGACGCCGCCTGCGCCTGCCATGTCGTTGGACCCGTTCGGCATGGCTGGCTTGAATGCGAGCCTGAACGGTGCGTGCTGGTGTTATTCCACGTCAACCGTGGATGGTGAGGACTACCTAACTAACGGGCGTTGATGCGGCACATGAGCAGATGCGAGCCGAAGCTCTAGCAGCATGGCGACCCACGCAGACATCCCCTTCCAGTACAACGGCCGCCCGCTCGAGCCGTGGCAGATCACGACGCAGGACTTTGGCGGGCGCTGGGGCTCGTGCCCGTGCGAGAAGAAGACCAAGGTCAACCCCAGCTCGGTGCGCACGCTCGAGGACTTTATGGGCCGGATGCACCAGTTCTCGGTGCACACGGTGGAAGCTATCCAAGCGAGTACGTCGCGCTCTCTCTCTTGTGCTGTTACCGGTACGCCCGCGAGGCTAACGCTGCCTATTCTATCCACACAGCGAACGAGGCAATCGCGTCGTGCCGTCTGGCGAACTCGGAGCACGTGGCGTTGATCCACATCAAGGTCCGGAGCGGCGGTTTCCTGGACTTGACGGTGCGCACAGCCGACATGGGGCTGACGGACCAGCTCCTCGAGGCGCTCGCTATGCGCCTCAAGTGAAGCGGTTGTGGCTAGGCACAAGTCGGAGACCCAACGCTCAAGGCAAGCGGATGTGTGTACTTTGCGGAGGTATGTTTGATGAAATGCATGACGATGACCATGACATCAGCTTGCTCTGCCATCGACAAGCGACGAAGGCCAGACAGTACTGTACCAGAAGATCATGCACTGCCGCATGCAGTGGCAGGCTTTACTGACACGCCAAGCTTCGCTGGGGACCCTTTACGCTTCAAACATGCACGGAAACAGACACAATCCCCGAAGCCTCTCGCGCAAAAGACACGACCACCCACGACCTCGCAACGGACCACGATGCCACAGCGAGTCACCGTCAGGCGCCAAAGCGTTGCAGGTCGCTGGCCACTGAAGGTACAGCCACCACGAGAACGCCAATCGCCCCTCACCATTCCATTAGTAGAGCGCTGGTGGCCAGCAATCGCATGGGGCATGGGGCGAGCGAGCGAGCGTTACAGCCCAGCATTTCGAGCAAGTCGGCACGTCAAGTGAGCCAACGAGCTGGGCTCAAGTCGCGCGGTGTCCCATGCCGGACGTGACTCACACAGTTAGAGAGCAAGCAGGTGGCCGCCTCCATTCTCCTTCTCTCTGCCGCTCGTTGAACGAGTCGTGCCGTTCCAATTCCCCCTCGAACCACTCGCGCCACTCGGGAATCAGTTGGAAACAAGCGCCGCGCCTGACCTTCTGCCGCATCGAATCGAACCGTCCAGCCGAGATTCCTCTCGCACCAGGTACTGTTCTGTCGAGACGAATCCTCTTCAACGAGAGAGACGCATGTACCGATGGCTGTCATGGGATACAGTAGACTGTAGGCCCGAGTGCGTCCGCGCTTTGGCCTTGAGCTCGTGCATGGACTTGGGCGCGGGCTACTCTCTCGCTGGTGTCCTGTGGCCAGGATCCAGTTCACGGCGACAGTGGCACGAGCTCCGTAGAAGCCAGTCACGCGGGTTACGTCCGCCGTCATCCTACGAGCCCGCCCACTAACCCACCCACC
>JAADXZ010000688.1:0-15349 GCA_023338055.1 Phytopythium mirpurense
CCCCGCGACACCTCCTCCACGGAGCTCTCCATGGAGATCTTAGGGCGGACTGACCTTGGATGGTCGGAACCAGCCTGATAGTGTAGAAGGCCGGCAGGCCCTGGAGATCCAAGGGCTCTATCGTGAAGTCCTTGGTCCATGATCCATCTCAACACTACTGTACCCACTTGAAGGAGTTTTGCGACGCGTCTCAGGGGCTTCCTGCGATCGTGAGAGGCCATTCGGCGACAGGCACAAATCACCGGTGGGAATGGCGCAAACACCAGCCATGTAGATTGTACCTGTACACTCGGATCAGTCGCTATCGCTGCTGTACGCCACGAGTCCGAGCGCCGACGCTGCTGGCGCCTCCGCAGCCTTCGCCTTGCCGACGCTCTCCGCGCTCTTGTCGGTCTCTCGGGCGCCCTTCGCCACGGCCTGCGTCTCTACCTTTGCGCTCTTCGTCTTCTTCTTCGCCTTCTTTGAGCAATCCTCACCTGCCTTTCGCTTGGCGCGCACGACCATCACGCTCGGGGGCTTGGCCCCCACCGGCTTCTCTTCGCGCTTCGCTTGGCCGACAAGGAGCCCGACCGCGCCGACGGTACCGCTTTCTGCCCGCGGCTTGACCGTTCCCCGCGCCAGCTCTGCACAGAAGCACATATCACGCGATCACCGGTTAGATAGTTCAAGGTGCTGCCAGCATCGGGTTACGCGGGGATGGCGGCGGCGTACGAAAGGTGGCGAGGTCCTGCTCGTGCTGCTGCTGTTGGCGGCGCTGCGTGTCGGCTTTGCGGCCCTCCAGGTCGCGGATGAACGCGATCTCCTCGTCGTCCAGGGCCTTGGGCGGCGCTATACAGGCCAACGAGGGACACGCGAGCTGCGTCAGCCACGGGTGTGGGTTTGGCCAGACAGACCTGAGGTCGGGCGGACGGGCGACCGCGCACCAAACGGGTTGTTCTTCTCCTTCCACTCGCTGTCCTTCTTATCCTTCATCTCCTGCAGCCGCTCGTACAGCGGGCGGAAGTCGGGCGCGTCCTCCGGCCGTGGTGCTGGCGCCTCTGAGATGCGCTTCTCCTCGACATGGTCGCCGAAGAGCTGCTCAATGCGTGGACAGACGCAGAGTTACGCGCTGGTACGAGACGCACAAACAGCAGTGAGAGAGAGGTAACGAAAGACAAAGCATACCCCATCGGACGAAGTGAGCACCGCGGTCGAGACAAAGCCCGCAAGCACGCCGCGCGGGCCTACTGCGCCGCCGCCGCCGCCGCCGCCGCCGCCACCTCCAGCTTCCATTTTCGCCGAGTATGTACCATAACCAGTAACGTAACCACCGGCAGGTATAACCAGTACCGTAACCACTGGCAGGTACACTGTACCTAACCTGCGCTCCAGCGCTTCCCAACCAGCAGCCATGGCATTCCATTGCTAGACTAGCGGTCGCGCGTCAGCCGGGCCTTCCCTCGCGTCCGTGCGTGCGTCTTGTCCTACGAGGCCGGTGGCTAGCATGGCAGAGACGCACGCGGCCGCGCTGCGCGAGTTCCTGCTTTCCCTGGAGCGGCTCAAGCAGCCGCTAGACGCCGCCTTCCGCGCCTTCACGGAGCTCATGCGCGCGTCGCCAGCGACGGCAGCTCGATTCCTGGCTATCCACCCGCAATGTGAGCCGGTACTGCACTGCTGGCCCGAGAAAGTGGGCGCCAGCAGCCGCTGGGAGCAGCGCGAGAGCGTCGCGGTCTTCCTCGAGGCGCTGGCGCTGCTGCTGCGCGCACAGACGGCTCGGGACGCGTCGGCGGCCGAGGCGCTGGCGCTCAAGGTGATCCGCGACCGCAGCGCGCACCTTGAGAAGGTCATGACGTGGAGCGACAAGCCGCTCATTGAGTTCCGCGCGCTGGAGCTCGTGCGCGCGATAGTGGTCGTTAGTGGCGCCGTCGCGCGCGAGTTCGTACGTCTGTTCAACCTCCAGAGCCCTGCGTTCGCCAAGATGGCTACGCGCCGCTTCAAGAAGCCCGAGCCAGCAGCTGCAGCGCCTGAAGGCGGCGATGACGATGCTGATAAGGAGGAGGAGGAGGCTGTTGAAGTCGCTGCCGAGTCGCAGAAGCCGGCGTTCCAGATCCGAGAGGCGTACGTTGCCCTCGTGCTCGAACTAACGGCATGCCCCGACAAGAGCGTGCACCGGTTCGCTCTGAAAGAGGGAGGGCTCGCGGTGTCGCTGTTCAAGAGCGTTGATGGCGACTCGCCGGAGCTCCTGGCGCTCATCTTTGACAAGCTAGAGGAGCTCGTGCTGCGCAACACAACGCTGGACTTCCGCGCCAAGATTGCCGTCTGGAGCGGTGCCAACATCCTCCAGTTGCTGCCGCTGCTCCAGTCGGACGAGGACCAGGCTGTGGAGCGGACGGCAGTGATGCTAGACTCGCTCTTCTTCGCGGACGACGCCCTGTACGAGGTCCGTCCGGCGGCAGACGCGTTCCGAGCCTTCCTGGTCAAGCCGACGTCCGCAGCAAGCCCGAGCAGCCAAGGAGCCATGTCGTTTGACCAGTCGGTCGCCTTCAAAACGATAAAGAGCACGGTCGTTGCCATTGGCGTGAACGAGCTGCTTCGGAGCCCGGCGGCGCTGGGGGTCGCGACCAAGTTCATGACCAAGTACCCGTCGCTCTCAGCGGATTACCTGGCCGCGCTGTCGATCCCGCTAGAGCCTCGGCCCGCGTACCGCTGGTTCTGCGTTGCCTCGCTCCTCCAAAAGCTGCTGTCGTGTTCGATCCGAGCGAGTGCGATCCCCGAAACGCTCGAGGAGACCAAGGCGGAAGGGAGCCGCTCGTCGTGGTGCTCGCCCCAGCTGATCGCCACGCGGCTGATCGCGCCGTGCAACTACAAGAAGGAGCTATCGCGTGGCATCCAGCACGCGAACAACCTGGTCGTGTACTCGACGCTGGGCGTCATGGAGGCGATCCTCCACCGCTTTGCGTGTGTCGTGACGCACTTGATGCCCTCGTCACAGCGCACTCATTCGGAGCTCGAGAGCGAGCTGCGCTTCCTCCTGCCGAGTCCAGAGGCGCTCGTGTCGCTGCTGCTAAAGCTTTGCGGGGCGGCGGCTTCGTCAGCATCCCAGCAAGCAGCCGGGCTGATTTACGTGCGCGCCCTGTCGGTGTTCCGTCTGTACGTCGAGTGCTTCCCGCAGACGATGCGCGAAGTGAAGCTGGACTTCACGAAGCTTTTGACGTGGCAGTACTTTGCGGATGAGGCGGACGACGAAGCGAAGATGTCGCTGCAGAGTATGATCGTCGCGGAGACGCTTCGGTTCCTGCTCGTGGTCGACACCAAGCGTCTACCGTTCCTGCTCCAGCGCAGCGGGTCTGGCGCCTCCGGGTCGTCCAAGTTGCTGCAGCTGCTTCTGCTTGACGTGAACACGCCGAGTCGCGCGATCCAGCAGCTCTGCGACAGAGTCATCACGCGCGTCCTGCTCGTGTCTGGCGTCTTTGGGCGGCAGGACGAGCTCGCTTCCGGCAGTGGGGAGAATGAAGAGATCGCGTTCTGGCTGCAGAGTCTGCACCAGGGAGGTCAGGCGTGCGCGCAGTTTGTCGAGGAACTCGTGCAGTCCGTCGCCTCGGACCCTTTTGCCTCTGTGGCTCTGTACCACGCCCACCTGACTCGCGCGACCGGTGCGAAGACGGAGGTCAGAGTCCGAGGTGGAGTCATCGCCGCGAGCCCAATCGCGATAGCGCTCGTAGCGTTCCTGAACGAGTCGAAGAACGCCGATGGCTCCGACTGGAGGACGACCTATCGTCGTGACGCGACGGTCGTCATGTTCGCAGTGCGCGTGCTCCTGTCCGTCTTGCACAGTGCTGGCCCAGACGCTCGCCCGCTTGCGGCTCTAATCGCAAGCGACGCCACCAACGCGACGCCAGAAACGCCAGCCAACAGCTCTAGTGAGATCAACGGCGATGAGAGCGAGGCGGCTGGAAGGAAGCGCAAGCGCGCGGGAGCCGCTCACGTGTCGGAGGCGGAAGCAGAAGACGCCTACTCGTGGTTGAAGGCGCATTGCAAGCTCCAACTCGCGCTGGCTCTTCCGAGTGGCGGCGCCGCCAAAAGAACGAAGAAAGCCAAGGTGGGCAAGAGCAACACCGTCGAAGAAGACTACACGTGGAAGACGGCAGCGAGCGTTGCCGCGCTGCGCCTTCAGCTCGCGTCATTGCCGCCTGGCGCGTTTGGCTCCCACTGGGAGGCGATCGTCGGCAACTGCTCGGAGCTCACCGGATCCTTCGACTTGTGCCACCACTACTTGCTGGCACGCGCTGACGCCGACTTGATGCCGGTGCTAAGTGCAAGTACGTCTGGGGCGGCGAAGAAGAAGGTGACGAAGGCCGGCGGCAGTGCAACGCATCCGTTTGCCCAGACGCTTTCACCGGCCATTATTCTCCAGCACGTGCTGTACCGGATGCGCCACGGCTCCTCTGCTGATGAGCCTGCCGTCCTGCAGCTCATTGGCGCGGTGAAGCAGAGAGCGCACTCCAAGGTCGAGTCGTTGGCGGTTGACGATGCGCTGCACATGTGCGACCAGTTGTATTTCTTCCTCGCCATGGACCTGGATCGCGGCGACCTGGGCGGAAAAGGCGTGCCGTCGCCGTACAAGTCGTTGTGTGAGCTGCTCCAGCTGCTACTGGCGCTCGTGATGGCATCTGCGGCGAGCAGCACACGCAATTCAGCCGGCGCGCGGAGGAGGATCGCAAGGCTGGAGCGTCTCCTTGTGCAGTACTCGAGCGCCAGTACTGTCGGCGGCAGTTACGTCCATCGGTTCGTGTGGCGGCAACTCGTCGCCGCCCGATTGATCGCCGCCACGTTCCTACCGCTCGCTTGGGACGACGCGGACTCTACCGAGGCGACCCGAGTGCTGACGCAGTCCGCAATGGTCCCGTTGCTGGTCGTTGGTGCGCTCCACACGCGCTCCTCCAAGCAGCCGCTGCTCACGGTTCTCGACAGCCTGCTCGCCCGCCAGCATCGACGCCGACGCCCCCGCCACAGCGCTCAGCACATTCTTGTCGCGCGCACGATCCAGAACCTGTCGAGCGCTAGAGATAGAGACGTCGAGTCGAAGCTGTCGCCGACGTCGGGGGCGCTGGTTCCCAAACTCTGGCGGTTCCTCGCAGCTTCGGTTGCCGCTGACAACGGCGCTAAAATATGCCAACAGGACGCTGTCGAGGTGCTGCGGCCCGGATTTGAGCTGCTCGGTCGACTGGGTGGTGTCGACGCCAACAGCGTGGACATCCAAAGTGCAATCGACTCGACGATCGTGCCGGCCGTCGTCAATGAAGCCACACTGCTGATGGAGCATGTGAGTGGCCGCGACTCGACTCTGCCGTCGCTGCAGCTGCTACAGCGAGTCGTCCGCGCGATGCGCGTGAGCGAAGCCGACGGAGGAGTCCCGGGGTTCGCCGGGAGCCTTGAAGCGCGCGTGCTTGCGCGGCTGCAGAGCACCAAGGACGAACGCGTATCCTGCGCAGTCGTCGCGAGCGTGTTCGACGTGTTCGGCCGCGTCCGCTCCTCTGAGCTTCGCGCGTTCGTGACGCGCTCGCTGATCCCTCGAGTCGTGGAGGCGCTTCTGTTCCATCCGAGCCCGCACGAGCTCACCTCGGGCGCCGCGAACTTCCGCGTGGCGCTGCTTCGGCACTGGATCGCCTCCGAGCTGTCCCACCCGAGTGATCAGCGAGCGGCAGTCGACGCGCTGACGCACATATTTGGTAAGCTGTCCGCGGCGCATCCCAAGGGCGCTGTGATGTCTCGGGCGCAGCTGTACTGCGTCTTGGTGCTGGCGAGGAGCTGGTGCGAGAACACGAGCTTCTCCAGCGCCTCATCCGCGCCCTCTTCGCTCCAACTGAAGGACGAGGCCGCTGTCGCCAGCAAGCTCGTGGTCTTTATGGCTCGAAGCGCGGCGCTCTCGCTGTCAGCCGCGGGCGACGCAGCCGCTGCCAAGGAGAGCTGCGAGGCCGCCGGACTCGTCGTGGAGCAGTTCCTGACCCGGACGCGTCTACTGGACGCGCGGGCAGCCGCGAAGGGCGTCGCTTCCGCGCTTCAAGACGCCGCGGCATCCATCGCGTCGACGTCCGATCGCCGCGCCTTTCAGTGCTTCGTCGCGCTCTCGGGCGCCCTCCTGCGCCTGGCCGCGGCCTCACCCGAGCCGCCGGCGTACGACTTTGCGGCGCACTTGACGGCCCTCACGGAGCACGCGAGCTTTGCGCTGAGTCTGCAGGACGAGTCGGCATCCAACGCGAGCGCACGCGTGCTGCTGGTGCGCGTGCTCGCCGGGCTGGTGGAGCGCAGCGGCGTGTACCGGCCGTCGCTCTTCGGGCAGCTGCTAGCGGCCTACAACATGACGCTGTCGCCGTTCGACCGCCGCGTGCGCGCGCTGGTCGCGCGGTTCGAGCGCCAGCAGCTGCCGGACGTGTCGCTCGCACGCGTCGGCTTCCGCTTCGGCGCGTCCTGCGCGGCGTCCACCACTACCGCCGCGTTCGCGTCGACGGCTCGCGCAGACCTCGTGGAGGACGCGCAGTGGATCGTCCGCGGCGGACTCGAGGTGTCTCGCGTCCGCGCGACGGTCGAGCACTTCCCGCTCGACCGCGACCTGGACGGCGGGAGCGACGAGCAGCTGCTGAGCTGGCGCTCCTCCGCTCCTATCCCTGACGTGTCCGACCTCGACTCGACTGCAGCGCCGGACGAGGACGCGGCCGTGGCGTACGACCCGGCGTACCTGCTGCCCATGCTGGCGCACTTCGTGGCGGCGTCGGCGCTGGCCGAAGACGCGCTCGTGCAGACGGGCTTGCTGGGGCTGGCGCTGCGCGCGACGTCGGCGCGCGACGAGCGCGTGCGCGAGCACGCCTACGCCATCCTGGCGCACGTACACGAGGCGCTGACGGCCGAGGCGACGGCCAGCGGCAGCGACGCGTTCCGCGCCGGGCGCCAGGTGCACCTGCTGCTGGACGCCTTCCGGCGCGCGCTCGGCTCGCCGCTGCAGCGCGCGCCGTCGCTCGTCACGGTCTTCCTCAACGACGCGCTGTCCATCCTGACGCGGCCGGCGCACGCCATGTACGCGTCCGTGAACGCCTTCTTCCTCGCGCGCCCGGCGCTCGACCTGCTCGACGTGCCCATGTTTTACGCGCTCTTCAACAGCCGCGCGGCCGCCGCCTCGGCCTCGGCGGCGGCGCAGCAGCAGCAGTACAAGCAGGAGCGCGCGTGGCTGCTGCACTCGCTGCGCCGCGGCGTGCGCGACGACCAGGACGTGCAGCTGCTCGCGCGCCGCCACGCGCTGTCGCTGCTGCTGAGCTTCCTGGCGACCCCAGCGCTCGCGGACGAGCACACGCAGACGCTCGTGCTGCAGGTGTTGCTGTCCGTCGCGCGCGCTCCCGCCGGCCGCGCACTGCTCGTGACCAAGTGCGCGGCGATCGAGTGGGCCGGCACGCAGCTGGCGCGCGTCGCGACGCCCCTGCTCGCGCCCCAAGGCAGCCGGCCCGCGTCTGCGTCCGCGTCGTCCGTGTCAGTCTTGCTGCTGTTGCTGGCGCTGCTCCGCCGGCTCATCGAGGTGCGTGCGCGCGCGTGGGAACCCCCTCGTGTTGTCGCGCGCAAGGGCTCCGTCTGACGCTACCGTAACGTATCGTGCTTGCCTGTGCGAACAGGACACTGAGTGGGCGGACGTGGGCAGCGCGTGGACGCTGGCGGCGGGGAGGCAGACGGCCAACGCGCTCGCCGCGGCGGTTGCTGCCGTGGCGGCGCTGCGGCGCTCTTCGCGAACCTTCGCCCTGTGGACGGACCATGGCGCGGCGCTCGAGAGCGCGCTCGCCGGCGTCTCCCAAGCGGTACGCTGCGTCTCCAACTGACTCGGCTGCAGTCTGTCGATCGCGGTGCCCATCCATCGGTCTCACGGTCTTGTGCTGCGCTCGCTATGTGTTCAGGCTGTCAACGCGTTCGCGCTGTCGCTGCCGCTCGCGGCGCTCGAACTCGCGGTCGAGAGCGCGTCGACCGCCGGCAGTACGTCAAGCGTCGACGCGGAGGAGAGAGCGCAGGACGCGGCGCTGTCGCTGGCCGAGACGCTGCTCGGAGACGCGCGGGCGCTGGCGCAGCACCCTGAGTGGGACGCGCGCCGCCTGCCGCGCTGGAAGCGGCTGCTGGACGCGGTCGCGGACTCCGTGACACGGAGCGTCCCGGCGGCCAGTAACGCCGACGGCGCGGCGCGAGTGACGCCCGGCCGCCTCGCAAGGGCCAAGCGCGTGCTGGCGAGCGCCGACACGCTGGCGGAGGCGCTGCCGGCGCTGCGGTCGTCGTGAGAGCCTCCTTGCTCGCTGCCTGGTGTCAGTGTCTGTTCCATCACAAGCGATCGTCAGCTTCAGCTCCCGTCGCAGGTTCGTACGTGGTGGTTGGCGGTGGTGGGGAGGGGAATAGAGTAGTGCGATGCGATTCATACATGGCCTCGGTCGGTGGCGACTCCTCTCTCTCTCTCTCTCACTCTCACTCTCACTCTCACTGAGCGTCTTGTCGCCGCGAGCGCGTCAGTCGACGGCGTCGCGCGCGTGCTGCTGCGCAAAGCTCGGGAAGGTGCGGCGGCGCATCTTGTCGAGCTCCATCCGCAGCGCGTCGATCTCCTCCGTCTGCGCGCGCGCCAGGTCCACGAGCTTGCGGCGCACCGCGATGGCCTTGAGCCGCGCGCCGTGCGCCCCGTCAGAGCCGTCCCGGCCGTCCGGGACCTGTCCGTCGGCCGCGGGGCGTCGCTGGTGGCGCCGGCGACTGGCGCAGATCTCCTCGCGGATCTGCACGCTGGTCTCGAGCGCGCGCGTCTGCTCGAGGAAGGCGCGGTTCTCTCGCTGGCGCTCGCGCAGCTGCTGCTCGAGCGCCGCTCGCCGCTCGCCGCGCTTGCCGGCCATGCGCGCGCGGTGCTGGCCCAGGTGCGCGAGCTTGGCCTCGAGCAGCTTGGCCTCTCGCGCGTGCCGCCGCGCCGAGTCGCCGCCGTGCTGGAAGAGCTCCTGCAGCTCGCGCGTGACGCGCAGCAGCTGCAGGTCCGTGTAGCGCTCGTCGGCGTCTTGGGCCTGCAGCGCCAGCAGCGCGTGCTCCCACTCCATCACGTTGATGCTCTTGCGGAAGTCCTTGACGCGGCCCAGCACGCCCACCTGCTCCTGCCCGTGCAGCCGCACCACGTCGTTGAGCGCCTCCACCGCCGACCGCGCCACCAGCAGCGCGTCCTCGTCGCCCTCGTCCTCCTCGTCGCTCCCCGTCGTCGCCTCCCACCCGCCGCCCAAGCCGCCGCTGGCCGACTCGTCCTGGCCCTGCTTGACGAGCACCAGCAGCGGCGCGTTGCTCGCCAGCCGCGCCAGCCGCCCGCGCAGCTGGCCCACGCGCTCGTGCGCCGCCTGCAGCTCGGCCTGCCGCAGCGCCTGCCGGTGGCGCAGCTCGTCGCTCGAGGCGCGCGCGCGGGCCAGCGCGTCCGCCTTGGCCCGCACCGCGCGCTCCGCCAGCACCTTGCGCGACCGCAGCACGTTGAGCGCGCGCCACACGCGGTCCTCGACCAGCACGCCCTCGGGCCGGTCCGTCTCGTAGTCGAGCGGCGCCACGGCGCTCGAGGACGTTGCTGTTGCTGCCCCGCTGCCGCTGCCGCCGTCCGCCACGCCCTGGAACGGGTCCAGACTCGACAGGGACGCGTCCTCGCCCAGGAGACTGCCGCTGCGCGCCACGGCCGCCGGCTGCGTCGCTGCGGCTGGCCCCGGGGGCCCCGGACCGGCCTCGCCGCCGGCCAGCAGCCGCTGCTTGGCCGTCAGGTGCTGCGAGCTCTTGCCGCGCGGCCCCAGGCTCTTGGTCCCCGCGGCGGCCAGGCCTCCTCCGCCCGCGCCCCCGGGGGCGAGGTCGTCCGGCTTGCGCTTGCGGAAGAGCTCGGCCAGATGCTTCAGGAGCTCGTGGTCGACCGCCGACGCAGAGGACGCGGCCGCCACGTTGGCGCTGCTGCCGCTGCCGCCGCCGCCGCTGAGCTGCTCCTCCAGGTCCCTCGCGAACCCGCGGTCGAGCGCGCGGTCCTCGTCGCTCGCGCGGTGCCACTCGTCCTTGCAGCGCTCGAGGCGCGCGGCGAAGAGCTCGGCGTCCGCCTGGGCCGCCTCGGCCTCGGCCGCGCGCGCCCGCAGCTCGCGCGCGGCCCTGCGCGCGTCGTCCTCGAGCCGCTCGCGCGCCATGAGGTGCTCGCCCAGCCGCAGCTCGTACAGCTGCTGCGCCAGCACGCGGCGGCGCGTGGCCTGGTAGCGCGCGTGCAGCGCGCGCAGGCGCTCGTCGAAGGCGCGCGCGACGTCGGCCACGTCGGCGCGCAGCTTCTTGAGCTCGAGGTCGAGGCCCTTGCGGTACTTGTCCTGCTCCTCGCGCAGCCGCGCCTGCGCGGCCTCGAGCGCCGCCACCTGCTGGCGCTGCTCGGGCGTCATGTCCTCGGGCGCGAGCGCCAGCATCCACGGCTCCTTGGCCGCCGCGCCCGCCGCCAGCGCGGCCGCCGCCACCGCCGCGAACGGGTGCTCCTTCTTGACCTCGAGCGTGCCGTCCATCATGTCGCGCAGCGCGCGCCCCGCCGCGTCGTCCCGCGCGCGCTGCGCCTCGAGCGCGCGCGCGTCCTCCCGCTCCTTGGCGCGCTGCTGCCGCGCCGCCTCCGTCTCGTACGGCGCCTGCGTCATCTCCCCGGGCGACACCTCGAGGATGGACGCGGCCACCTCGTGCGGCGCCCACGAGGGCGCGGGCGGCGCCGCGGGGGCCCCGGCCGCGGCCCCGCCCGCCAGCTCGCTCGCCGCCGAGACGCCCGCGATGTAGGCGAGCTCGGCCAGGATCTCGAGCATGCGCGCGTTCTTGGCCTCCACCTCGTCCATCTTGGCCGCCTTGAGCCGCGCCGCCGCCGCGAACTCGGCGTTGAAGCCCGCCGCCAGCTCGCGCACGCACGCCTTGAGCAGCCAGATCTGCGCGCGCTGCTGCCGCGCCGACCGCGCCGCCGCCGGCGGGTACACGAGCTGCAGCCGCGTCACGGCCGTGTAGTCGCCCTGGAGCAGCGAGCTCGAGCTCGAGCTCCCGTCTCCTCCAGCTCCAGCTCCAGCTCCTCCCGGCGCAGTGTCCGCCCCGCCGCCGGAAGCCGCCTCGCGCCAGACGGACGGGTGGTGGCGGCCGGCGTCCAGCATCCAGTCGATCGTCGGCGGCAGCGCCTGCTCCACGCGCTGGGCGTACCCGCCCGCCCGGTCCGCGGCCTCCTGCCGGTGGTGCGCGAGCTCCACGAGCCGCAGCAGCTCGACCTGCGTGCCGCGCAGCTGCTCGGCGCGCGAGCGCCTGCGCATCGGCAGGTTGTACACGGCCGGCGGCGGCTTGCCCGCCCCGCCGGCGCTCTGCCCCGGGAAGAGCCCGTCCAGCTGCACGCCGTGCTCCTCGTGCGAGTCCCAGAACTCGCTCTTCATGCGCGCGCGCACGACGGCCATGCGCGCCAGCTCGCGCTCCACGCCCTCGCGCACCTTGTCGGCGCGCGCGCGGTGCTCGCGCAGCAGCTGCTCGCGCCAGCCGACGTGCAGCACGAACTCGTCGCGCGCGAGCCGCTCGTCCTCGGGCAGCGTGGCGTTCTCGGCCAGCAGCAGCTGCAGCTTGGTGCGCAGCTCGCGCAGCCGCGCGCGCGTGTCGTCCTTGCGCGGGTCGCTGCGCTCGCGCGCGCGCTGCGCCTCGTCCGCGCGTAGCCGCTCGAGCAGCGGCGCGCCCGCCACCGCCTCGGGCTGGAAGACGGACTCGTACTTGGCGAACGCCGCCACGTTCATGTACAGCGGGCTCATGAGCTGCGAGGCGTCCCTTGCGTCCGCGCCCCTCGCGGCCGCCTCGGGGCCCGAGCCCGCGAGGTCGAGCCGCACGTCGAGCACGAACACGAGGCCGTCCGCGCCCGCGGACACGAGCAGCGTCGTGTCGCCGCCGGCGCTCAGGAACTGCAGCGACGTGACCGGCCCCGCGTGCGCCACGACGGAGCGCTTCTTGGCCGCCAGGACGTCCTCGAGCTGCCACTCGCGCCCCGGGGCCGGGGTCAGGGCGGGTCCGTCCGAATCCAGGCTGCTGCCGCCGCCGAACGCGAGGAACCAGAGCGTGAGCACGCCGTCCATCCCGGCGGTGGCCACGAGCTCGGCGCCGTTGGGCAGCGCGCGCGGCAGGAGCGCGACCGCCGAGACGCCGCCGCTGTGCGCGTCCTTGGCGACCACCTTGGCCGCGACGCTGATCTTCTCGGTCGGGTCCAGCACCACGTCGGGGTACTTGAGGAGCACGAGGTCTCCGTGGCGCGGCGCCGAGGCGAGCATCATGCTCATGGGCGCGCTCGCCAGCAGCCGCAGGCTCGCGTACTGGCCGCGCACGTCCTCCCCGAACGCGACGATCTGCCCGCGCAACTGCACGGGCGCCTCGCCGGCCGCGGCCGCGCCCGAGGGCTGGTACCGAGCCACGAGGAAGAGCCCCTTGGACGAGAAGCACGTGACGGTGAGCGCGTTCGGCGTGTGCGCCGGCACGCTCCAGCGCACGTCGACGACGAGCTCGTCGGGCGAATCGAGCTCGAGGAACGCGAGCGCCTGGAAGCGCTTCTCGTGGTCCGTGGACAGCAGGAAGGCCGCGCGGCCGCGCGTCGACGCCGCGAGCACCACCGGCTGCGTCGGGTGCAGCTCCAGCGTGTCGATGGGCGAAGACGCGTCCGCGAGCTGCACCGAGTGCAGCGGCAGCAGCTCCACGGGCCCGGCCGACCACGGAGCGGCCGCGTCCATGACGGAGTCCACGATGGAGCCCACGCTGTCGCTGTGACTGAGGCCGCCGATGACCTTGGCCACACACAGCGCGCGCAGGCGGCCCGCGCTGTCGCCGACGACGAGGACCGGGTCGGCGGGGCGCGCCGCCAGCGCCGTGACGGCGATCGGAGCCTCGGCGCTCGAGCGGCCGGCGGAGGCGCCCGCGGTCGCGTCCTGGTCGAGCGGCGACGCGGAGAAGAGCGCGGCGACGTCGGCCATGGCCACGAGGCCGCACGTCGCGAGGCTCCAGAGCGCGAGCTCGCCGCTGACGCCGCCCGCGGCCAGCAAGGCGTCTCCGCCCGCGAGCGTCCCGCCGAACGGAGTGAGCGCCGCCGTGGCGCACACGGCGCCCGTCGGCGCCTTGCTCCACGGCCGGACCAGCAGCGAGTCGTCCAGGGCCGACTGCGTCGCGTCGGCGTCCTCGTCCTCCTCGTCCTGCTCGACGCTCGTTCTGACCTCGAAGACCTGCCCGTCGCTCGTCTCCACGTAGACCTTGGCGAACGACGGCGCGGTTGCCACCGCGGTCACGACGGCGTCCATCGGGCTGGCCTCGCGGCCGCCGCTGCTATCGCTGCTGCTGCTGCTGCTGCTGCTGCTGCTGGTGATAATGCCGCTCGCGTCGATCGACAAGATGTCGGGGGCCTGTGGCGACCCGACGCGGGGCAAGGCGGCCGTCTGAAGCACCTCGTCCCCGCTGTCGCTCAGCCACGCGATCGCGCCGTCGGCGTACAGCAGCACGATCGTGTCCGTGGTGGCCACGACGCCCGCGATGACGCACCGGTCGGCGCGCGTCGCTAGCGGGAGCTGCCTGTCGACGGCCGCGGCGCCCGCGTCCACCAGCAGCAGCTCTCCCGCTCGGTTGGCGACCAGCACGCGCCCCTGCGGCTTCCACGCGTGGCACACGAACTGCGCGCGCTTCTCCTCCAGCTCCTGCGTGTCCTCGGCCGGCGACGGCGACGGGCGCGCGCTGGCGGCGAGCGGCGCGACGGCCGAGGCGCGCAGGATGCTGGCGCCGCGCTCGAGCGCGTAGACCTTCCAGACCTGCAGCCCGCCGTCCCCGCCGAGGACGAGCTGGTCGGCGTTGCTCGGGTCGAAGGACACGAACGCCGTGTCCCCGTCGACGACGCCGCGCTCGCACCCGGCGAGCGGCGCGAGCTGCTCCGTGTCCCAGATGCACAGCACCTGCCGCGGCTTGGGCCGCGCGGGGTCGTCCAGCGCCGCGGCGTCAGGCGCGCAGGCGTCCTCGGCGCCCGCGCCGGGCTTGGCGGCCTTGCTCGGACTGCTCGGATGGCCGCTGCCCAGCCTCGCGCTCGGGCTCGCCGCGTCCTCCTCGGGCGCCGGCGAGAGACTCGCGAGCCGCTTGCCGCAGCGAGAGAACTTGACGTGCGCGTACTCAAACGGCGGGGGCGCCGCCGCCGCCGCCGCTCCGTCGCCGCCAACGCTGGCCGCGAGGCAGCTCAGCCGCCCGCGAGGCTTCTTGTCCGGGAACGAGTAGAGCGCAATGTCAGCGCGAGGCTCGCGCGCGGCGACGGCGAACACGCGCGAGCGCCAGTTGCAGTCGAAGGCCGTCACCTGCCGCGGACGCGGACGCACGAGCAGGTGCTGCTGCGCGCGCGCGTCCGTGGACGAGAAGAGCAGCGTGTGGCCCGCGACGCGCGCCAGCGTGTGCTCGTCCGCGAGCTGCAGCGGCGGGCCACCCGGCCGCGCCGCGTGGCCGAACACGTGCCGCACGGCCGCGTCCACCGACATGGCTATAATGGCGTCGTGGCCGGAGTGGAGGCTGCGCCTGGGGAGACAGCGCGAGTGGGAGCGGACGGGCGGACGGACGGACTCTTCAAGCCGACGGCCGCCCTTGCCAAGAGTCACGCGGCCGTCCCAAGATAACGACGCGGCCTGCAGGTCCAAGTGGCGACGAGGGCCGGGTCTATTTACCTTAGGAACAGTGAGCGACGAGCTCGGGCCGTCGCCTACAATACAGCAGCACGCAAACGTACGCACACACTCCACGCACGCGGCCATGAGCGGCTCGGACGACTCACTTGGCCTCCTCCTCCTCGTCCTCCTCGACCCCCTCGTCCTCGTCCTCATCCCCCTCCGCGCTGTCGTCGTCGCCCTCGGCGCTCATGGCCGCCTCCTGCTCCTTGGCGTTGAGCGCCTCCTGCTCGTCCACGATCTCCTCGCCCTTCTGCTTGGCCTCTGACAGCTCATCCTCCGCCGCCACCTCGAGGTCTTCGCCCTCCTCGATCTCCGCCTCGTCATCGTTCGCCATGCCCTCGGCGATCTCCTCGTCCGCGTCCTGCTCCTTCTCCTCGGCCGCTTCCACCGCCTCGTCCGCCACCTCCTCCTCCGCCTCTATCTCGGCCTCGGTCTTTGACTGCAGCGCGCGCGTCTTCTTCCGCTCGTCCTCTTCCTCGTCCTCGTCCTCCTCCTCCTCGTCTTCCTCCTCCTCCGCTTCCGGGTTGCCCACCTCCTCCTCCAGCTTGCTCGTGTCGTCGTCGTCGTCCTTGACGACCACCGCCTTCTCCTCGCCTTCCTTCTCCTCCTCCTCCTCCTCCTCAGCCTCCGCCTCGGCCTCCTTGGCCTCC
>JAADXZ010000689.1:0-15343 GCA_023338055.1 Phytopythium mirpurense
ACGGTGTGACGTACCGGTCGTCCACGTTGTTATTGTCGCCCTTGGTCAGGTACACTTGGTGGCTGTCCGTCGCGCGCTCGTGCAGCTCCAGCACGCGGTGCACGATGGGGATGTCGCGCCCGCGCACCTTGTACACGACGATGTCTCCGATCTCGAGGGTCGGCTTCTGCGCGTCGCACAGAGGCGCCACCGAGATAGACAGCTCGATATCGTCAGTAGTAGCTCCCAACCCTCTTCTTTCGAGTGCATGCATGTATGTATGATTGTATACCCAAGCACCGACCGTGTTGTCGAGGTACAGGATGTCGCCGCGCTGGAAGGCAGGCTCCATGCTCCCGCTAAGCACCACCACGACGGGCGACTCGCTCTGCGTGTAGACCATGAGCGCCTTCCAGACCATGAGCGCCGTGAGCACCACGAGCGCCAGGTTCAGCGCCTGGTGCGTCAGCTGCCGCTTGTTGCGCCACAGGCGCTTCACCTCCTCCACCTGCTGCGTCAGCATCTCCATCTCGTCCCCTTATCGAGAGTGCGACGCCTCAAAGCGGCGGCGGCGGCAAGGATCCACAGGCAGGAGCGCGGCACGGGCAAGGGCTTCCTCCGCGCCGAGAGCTCTTCCAGTCTGCAGCTCCCTGCGTCGACGTGGCACGCCACGGGGCGTACTTTATACATGATGATGTATAATTTTATCCGGATTTCAAGATTTGGAACGTTCTGTACCATTCCCGCACATTTCGGCATACGTTGATCAAGTGTAAAGGGTCCTGAACGGGGTATTTACGGAATACTGTTTCCCTTTCCTTTTCCTGGTTTGCCCTCTCAGTGTCAAACAAACAGGTAAGTAAATGGAGGCAGGACGCATGCGGGAAGGTGCCCGACGACGTCGCCACTAACGCTCTCTCTCTCTCTCCATGCCCTTCATTGCTGCTACTCAACTGCTTGGTCGACGCATGCAGCGAGCTCCGCAGCAGCCTCTGTCTGACCGTGCCCGTCGCCTCATTGCGACCGGAGTGAGCGAAGCAGGCGCCGCCTCGTCCTTTCTCGGCGAGCTCTCTCGACCGGTCCTTTATGTCATCACCGACGGCCGCGTCCAGCCCCGCGTCCACCAGCTCGCACTCGCCGTCCACCGCCTCGGCGCTCAAGAAGCAGAAGATCGCGATGACCGCCACGACCTCTTCCGCCGGCGCCATGGACGTGGACCACACGCCCACGTCGAACGCCAGCGTCCAAGCGGCCAGCAGCGCGTTCCATGAGAGTGCAGCGGTGTCGGACGCGCGCATTCGCCGTGCCCGAGGGGACCGCGCGCACTGGGATGTGCTGCGCCTGCTGAGCGGGCGCACGGCGTTCCCGAACGAGACGTCGGCGGTCGCGCTGGGCGAGTTTGACCCGGCGGCGGCGAGCGAGACGCTCGAGTTCCTCCAGACCGAGTGCCAAGTGCTCATTATCGGCGCTGGCGGGCTCGGTTGCGAGCTGCTGAAGGACGTGGTGCTCTCTGGCTTCACCAAGGTGCACATTGTCGACATGGACACGATCGATGTGTCCAACTTGAACCGCCAGTTCCTCTTCCGCGAGAAGGACGTCGGCAGCTCCAAGGCCGAGGTCGCCGCCAGCTTTGTGCGCGAGCGGCTCGCGTCCGTTATGAAGGACGACGAAGATGTCAAGGTCGAGATCACGCCGCACCATAAGCGCGTCCAGGACCTGGACGTGGACTTTTACCGTCAGTTCCACCTGATCCTGTCGGGACTGGACAACATTGAAGCACGTCGATACGTCAACTCGCTCGTGGTCTCTCTCGCCGAGGTGGACGCGGACGGGGACGTGGACCCGGCAACGATCATCCCGCTGATTGATGGCGGCACAGAGGGTCTCCGCGGCCAGGCACGCGTTATCATTCCGCGCGTCACGAGCTGCTTCGAGTGCTCGCTTGAGACATTCCCGCCGCAAAAGAACTTCCCCATGTGCACGATTGCCGAGACGCCCCGACAGCCCGCACACTGCGTCGCCTACGCGTTCATTGTGCAGTGGCCGCGAGAGTTCCCGGACACGAAGCTCGACAAGGACTCGCCGGAACACATGCAGTGGGTGTACCAGCAGGCCCGTGAACGCGCCGAGCAGTACGGCATTGCAGGCGTCACGTACTCCCTTACGCAAGGCGTGGTGAAGAACATCATTCCTGCGGTCGCGTCGACGAACGCAATTGTGGCCGCCATGTGCGTGAACGAGGCGTTCAAGGCGCTGACGTACTGCAGCCAGCTCATGAACAACTACCACATGCACATGGGCGCCACGGGCTGCTACTCGCACACATTCGAGTATCAAAAGAAGAGCGACTGCGTCGTGTGCTCGTCGCAGAGCAAGATACTCGAGATTGATGTCGCCACGACTACGCTGCAGGACGTGATGGACGCCCTATGCGAGCCTACCGGACGCTTCCGCCTGCTTCGGCCGTCCATCAGCTCCAACAAGGCGAACCTGTTCATGCAAGGGCCGCCAGCACTCCGGACGGCCACGAGCGTGAACCTGTCCAAGAAGCTGAGCGAGCTCGTCGCCGATGGACAAAGCTTGACCATCACGGACGCGGCCTTCGTTGGCGACCTCGCGCTCTCTCTCCAAATCTGCTTCAAGAAGTAACTACACGAGCAGCCGAGTCGGGATCGGTGCTTCTGAAGACCAAGTTATGGGGAACGGATCCAAGACGCTGCGGAGGACATGACGAAATGTAAGTGCCTCTGACGATGCCCCACCCACTGACTGCTCTCTTCTCGCGCAAAAGCGATCGTGTTCCTATGATTACCTACAGCACAGCACCGACTCCACGACCGAGATGCAATCAAATCCACCCACCCACCCACTTGGGCGGCCTTTATGCCTGGTTGGTGCGGTCGCGAAGCGGGGTCGTCACGTCTGCACCGCTCGGTCGTGGAGGCAGCGGCGTGGACACGTCGGCCGCGCCTTGGCTGTCGCGGCGCACCTTCTTGGCCGCGCGTCGGTCTCCGCCGCCCGCGGCCGGCGTCATGCTGACGCGCCGACTCGGTGTGCGCGGCGCCTTGTTCATGGGCGTGCCCGGCCCGGCGCTCTTGGCCGGCAGCAGCGCCTCGTACACCTTTGGGTTGATGGTGACGCTCTTGGTGGCGTCGTTGGTCTTGTAGATGCCCACGAGTCGGTCGGCGAGCTCGAACATGTTGTTGCGCAGCGAGATGATGACGAACTGCGCGTTGCGCGTGCGCTGCTTGATGTAGTTGCCGACGATCGACACGTTCTTGAAGTCAAGCGCGGCGTCGATCTCGTCCATGACGTACAGCGGCGTCGGCTTGTAGTGGTGCAGCGCGAACACGAGCGCGAGCGACGCGAGCGTCTTCTCGCCGCCCGACAGGTTCGAGATGTTCTTCCAGCTCTTCTTGGACGGCCGCACGCTGAAGACGACGCCCTCGGAGAACGGGTCGAGCGAGTCGACGAGCTCGAGCTCGGCGTCGCCGCCCAGCGTGATCATCTGGTACATCTCCTTGAGCTTGAGCGTGATGACGCGGAAGCCCGCCATGAACTCCTCGAGGCGCTTGCGCCGCAGCTCGTCGTACTCGAAGCGCTTGGCGTCGCGCGCCGCGGTCGCGGCCTCCAGCTCGCCCACGCGCGCCTTGTACTCGTCCACCTTGAGCTTGTACTCGGCCAGCGCGCCCATGTTGACGTTGGCCTTGAGCTCGTCGCGCTGCTGCTCCAGCACCGAGATCTCGTACTTCATCTCCTCCTTGTTGTAGCGGCCCAGCGTCTCGCCCGACAGCATCGGCAGCGTGTCGGACAGCAGGTCGACGTTTTCCTCCTCCTCCTCCTCGTCTTCTTCCTCCTCGTTTTCCTCCTCCTCGCCACCTCCTCCCATGTCGTCGTCGCTGTCGTCCTCCTCCTTGGCGTCACCACCGTCCGCCTCGCCCTCCATGTCGACGTCTCCGTCCTCCCTGGCCACCTTCCTGCCCTTCTTCACGGGCTTCTTGCGCTTCTTGCCCGCCTTCTTCGCCCGCACGTCGTCGACGCCGTGGCCGTCGTCATAGAGCCCGGCGTTCGCCTTCTGCTCCTGCGTGTACGCCGAGTGCAGCGCCGACAGCTTGGTCGTCCAGTACGTCTCCTTCTTGGCGTTCTCCTCGAGCATCTTGTCGCAGTCCTCCAGGTTGTTCTGCAGGTCCACCTCGGTGCTGCGCATCGCCTCGTACTGCTTCTTGAGCTTCCGGTACGTGGCCTCCTCCTTGCGCAGCACCTGCTCCTTGGCCGCCACCTCCTCCTGGACCGCCTCGCGCGTCTGCAGCACCTCGAGCGCCTGCTCCTCCATCGCCTCGAGCTGCTCGCGCGTCTCCTCAATGCGCTTGGACGCCGACGCCATGTCCTTTTCAATCTTGTCGAGCGCCAGCGCGTTCTTCTCAATGTTCTTCTGGCTGTTCTTGAAGTCGATGCGGATCTTGGTCATCTGCTTGGTCTTGTCGTCAATCTGCTTCGAGATCTTCCTGGCCACGTCCTGCTCCTTGCGCAGCTTGGCGCCGCCGACGTCCAGGATCTCCTCCTTGAGCCGCCCCAGCTTGGCCTCCATCTTGTCCACCTTGTCCTTGACCTCGACGTACTCGCTCTCCTTGTCCAACTTGGTCTTCTTGAGCGCCGCGACCTTGGTCTTGGCCTCGCTCGTCAGCGTCGTCTGCTTCTCGAGCGCGCTCTTGCTCGCCACGAGGTCTTCCAGCCGTGTCTTGGTCGCATTGAGGTTGAGCTCCAGCTTGGGCAGCTCGTTCTCAAACTGGTCGATCGTGCGCTGCAGCTGGCCCACCTCCTTCTCCAGCGACGCCTTCGTGTCTCGGCAGCTCGCCAGCGCGTCCTTGAGCGCGCTCGCCTCGCGCTGCAGCGCCGCGATCTCTCCCTCGCTCAGCCCCGGCGTGATGGAGCTCGACATGCCGCCGCTCCGCGCGCGCTTGCCGCCGCCCGACATGGCGCCCGACATCTCGACCAGCTGTCCGTCGAGCGTCACAACGCGGAACTTGCACTGCTTGCCCTGGTACGCGATGGCCGACGCCTCGTCCAGGTTCTTGCTCACCAGCGTGTCGCGCAGCGCGTAGTAGAAGGCGGGCAGGAACTGCTGGTCGTTGACGCGCACGAGGTCGAACAAGCGCGGCGCCGGGCTGCCCGACGGGCCAGTGACGCTGCGGAAGGGCTGCGAGAGCTTCGACGAGAGGTACCGCAGCTGCTCGAGGATGAGGAAGGTCGTGCGCCCGAGCTTGTGCTCGCGCAGGAACTGGACGCAGGCCTGCGCGCCAGAGGTGGTCGCGACCACCAAGTGGTCCAGCGACCCGCACGCCGTCGAGATGGCCACGTCGTACTTGGCGTCAATGGCGCCGAGGTCGCCGAGCCGCCCAAAGAGCCCGGCGTTCGCCAGCGGCTGCCCAGGCTTGGACGCGTCCAGCAGCGAGCGCAGCATACGGCTACGCGTCGCCTGCGACTGCACGGCGCCCGACGCCTCCTCCGCCTTGGCGCGCGCCTCGCGGAACTTGCTGGCGAGCTCCGTCTCGGACGCCTTGGCCTCTTCGAGCTCGCGCTGCGCATCGACGATGCGGTCCTTCATCTTGACGAGCTGCGCGCGCTTGTGCGACTGCTCCTTGCGCAAGTCTGTGACACCCTGCTCCGCCTCCTGGATGCCCTTGGCGTTGGCGTCGAGCGCCTTGAGCGCGTTCGTCCGCGGCTCCTCGACCAGCTGAATCTCCGTCTCGGTCGTGTCAATGACGGACCGCAGGCTGTTCATCGTGGTCTGGAACGGCTCCATGTCCTTCTGCAGCGCCTCCATCCTGCTCCGCAGCTTCTCGGTCTCCTCCTTGTGGCCCTGGACGATGCTCTCGAGCACTTGCTCCTGCTTCTTGAGCTTGGCCTGCAGCTTTTCGACCTCCTCTTCCAGCTCCGGCACGAGCTCGTCGTTCTCTTGCTGCTTCTGGCCGATCGACTTTTGCTTCTTGAGCTCCTTCTTCTTGCTCGCCTCCAGGTCCTTGAGCTGCTCCTTGGCGTACTTGAGCTCTTCGCGCAGCTTGACGTCCTGCTTCTCAAACTCGGCGTACGCCGTCTTGGCCTTCTCGAGCGCCGCCGCGACCTCGGCGTGGTCGCTCTTGACCTGCTGGTACACGCCCTCGACGGCCTCGAGCTCTTCGCGGTTCGCCTCCATCTTGGCGAGCTCCTGCTCGTACTGCGCCTTGAGCTCGTCGCGCTTGGTCTCACAGAGCGCGCGGTTCTTGGCCGCCTCCTGAATGTAGAGCTGGTACAGGATGTTCGTCTTGGCGTACACCTCCTTCTCCTTGCGCAAAAACTCGAGCGCCTCGGCGCGCGGGCCCTCGAGGTGCGCCTTCTCCTTCTCGACGAGCTTGACGCGGTTCACCTTGTCCCCGCGCACATCGTTGCACTGCTCGACCTCTTCCCACACGCGCTCCGTCGGCTCGACGTACACGTTGGAGCCGATGATGTCTTCGAGGTACTCGAGCAGTCCGTCGTCGTTGGACCCGTCGGGCGCCTTGCTTTTCATCATGGCGATCTGCTCCACTTCGCCCTGCAGGATGAGGAAGCGGTTGTTGTCCAGGTCGATGCCTTTGCCCTGCAGCAGCTCCGTCACCTGCGTAAAGTTGCTCGGCTTGTCGTCCACGTAGTACTTGCTCACGTTGCTCTTGGTCGCCGTGCGCGTCACGCTGAAGCTCGAGCCGGGCACGACCGTGTACGCCTCGTCCGAGTCAATGTGCTGGCTTGTACTAGTGGCGGTCGCAGCGGCAGTTGTCGTGGTAGCGTCCTCGGCCGGGTCGAGGTCGACAATCTCCTGGAAAAAGACCGACACGGTGGCCATGTCGAGGCTCGGGAAGCTCGCGGACCGGTGCACGAGCTCCGAGACCTTCTTGAGGCGCAGCTTGGACGCGCGCTTGCCAAATACGAACAGCAGCGCGTCAATGACGTTCGACTTGCCGCTGCCGTTGGGCCCCACGACCGCGCTGAAGCACTTGTGGAACGGGCCGATCTCCACCTTGCCCGCGTACGACTTGAAGTTCTCCAGCTGCATCTTGGTGATCATGAGGCGCTTGGTCGGCGGGCGCGAAGCAGGCGTCGATGGCGTCGAAGGCGTCGAAGGCGTCGAAGGCGCGGCGGCGGCGGCAGGGGACGCCGCGGAGAACGGCGTCGCGCTCGTTGGAGCGGATGCGGGAGGCTCCTGCGACGCTGGCGGAGGAGCCAGCGAGACGTCCGGGTCCTCGGCGTCCGACGGCATCGCTCCTGCAGGTGGAGGGGAGAGAGGAGGAGAGGCGGCGGCGGCGCAAGAACCGCCGGCGATGAGCGTTTTCGCGCGGGAGTGAGCAGTGCTCGTATGGGAAAGCTGTTTGGCGCGCTTTCGTTTACAATAAAAAACAATTTAAACGAATATATACATTGCACATTAGTAAAGATAATAAATGGGTTTATACAGGTATATAAATACTGGTTTGTTTAATAGTAAAGTCATCTAACGTTGTTTATATATTATTACAGGTCTCTATTTCAAACGGTTTTTGGCACGAAATCGAGGCTAAACGTCGTACCGTGTACGCTAGTGCTATGAGTCCAGCGCATGGATCAGATCCGCCCCACAAGTTGCACGTCCACAGCAGCTACGATGTCGCCGGCCATGCCTCCGCCTCCGCCCTTCTCCGTCGCTCCCTCCGCGCTGTCGCCCTTCCGGCGCTCCCTGCTCCCGCTCGAGGCGCTGGGCCGCGTCTTCTCCTTCGCCTGGTCGCTGGACGACGCCATCGCCCAGCGCAGGACGCGCGCGGTGGCCGCCCTCCTGGCCTCCCGCGAGGCGTCGTGCCCTCCCGAGACCATGGACGCGGTCGCGCGCGGCGGGGACCTGGAGATGCTGCGCGTCCTGCACAGCTGCAGCGCCGGCGGGTGCACCTCCCGAGCCATGGACGGCGCTGCGGGCATGGGCCACGCGTCCGTCGTGCGCTTCTTGCACTTCCGCCGGACGGAAGGCTGCACGGCCGCGGCCGTCGACGGCGCGCTGGACGGCGGGCACGAGGACGTCGCGCGCTTCCTGCTGCTCCACGTCAAGGCCAAGTGGAGCCCCTTGGCGGCCGCGTACGCCGCGAGATGCAACGACATGCCGCTGATGCGCAGGCTGGTCGAGCTGAACCCGGACGTCCGGACGGGGGACGCCAAGGTGGTCGCGTACCGGCAGAAGCAGCGCGAGATGCTGCAGTTCCTATACGAGGTCGGAGAGGACGCGTGGCCGTCGCGGACGCTCGTGGAGGCGAGCGCCGCGGGGGATCTGGAGATGGTCCAGTTCCTGAGCCGTTACGAGCACGGGTTCGTCCGCAGCGCCATGGCCGAGGCCGTCGCCGCGGGGCACGTGGAGGTCCTCAAGCACCTCCACAGACACGCGCGAGTGGTCCACATGTCGACCAGTCGCTGCGTCCTCATTCACGACGCGTGTACGCACGGACAGCTCGAGATCCTCCGCTACCTGCACGAGAAGGCGCCCGAGCTGGCGTGCACGACGCTGGCGATGGACACGGCCGCCGCCCGCGGACACTTGGACATTGTGCGCTTCCTGCACGAGAACCGCTCGGAAGGCTGTACGACCCGAGCGATGGACATGGCCGCCATGAACGGACACGTGGAAGTCGTGAGGTTTTTGCACGAAAACCGCTCGGAAGGCTGCACGACGGACGCGATGGACTACGCGGCCGTGTGGAACCACCTCGAGACGCTGCGCTACCTCCACGAGCACCGGAGCGAGGGGTACACGGCAAAGGCGGTGTCTGAGGCCAAGATACGCGGCCACGACCGTGTCCTGGAGTATCTCCAGCGAGTAGATGGCGTGGATACCGTCTCGACGATGCTCGCTGCCTCCAATTTGATCCAAGGCGACGCCGTCAGGACGTAAAGGACGCGTGCGGATGCTTGGATATACTAGGGACTCCTCCGTTGGTCGGTTGGGAGCAAGCCCTGTCGACGTCAAGGCCGTTGTAGTGACCTCCGAGGTTCGTGGAGCCGACTTGGTTCCGGTATTCTTGTTACGAGTCTCATTAGGGACTCCTCCGGCGGATGGCCACGCTCTAATCCTTTCTGTCTGTCGCCAGCAAGAGTAATCTCCATGTAATCCCTTCTCTTCGCCGAGTTTCAAGGCAGCCGAGTGCCGCCATCCAGCTCCGCGGGTTCCGATTGACGATTGATCAGTGCTGCGGAGGTGCGTGGAGCTGTTGGCGTGCCCTCTTCCAGCGCCAATGTGGATCTCCTACTCGTGTTGTGTCTCGTGCTGGCCGCGTCCGGCGCGTGTACTCCTATCTCGCTCGCCGCCGAGAGTTGCGGAGATGCGAGAGCCGTTTCAACCCAGGAGCGACTCCGTTGACGACCACGACGGCTCCATGCAGCGCTACAACAGCAACTGCGACGACCACAGCCCAGCACCCCTCGTCCAGCCCACACGACTCGTCTTTGTCGACTGTGGGTGCCTTCACCTTCACGCGCTTCTCCAACGAGTCCATGTTCGTGTCCACGTTCCCGAGCGCCACACCGCCCTCTCACAACGAGTCGTGGCATTGCGATTCGGCAACGGGCACCCAGTGCGTCACCGGCCGCCGCTACCAAGGCCGTAGACCCGTCATTCTCTCGTGGGAGTACAACTACGACCACGCCGGCCTAACGCTCGGCCTCGACCTGTTGCACGAAGCCTCTCCAACTCGTTCGCTGTTGGGATATCTGCTCCTAAGGCTCGTGTCCTAGGAGTTTGGCGCGTTTGGTACGTGGTCTGAGTACGTGAGCACTTTGTACGAGACCTATTTCCATACATGACTCGCAGCAGACCAGCATGGTGGACGATAATAGCCGCTCATGGCCGCTTCTTCCAGGCAATTCCACAAAGCTCAGCCCGAACCAGCACGTGTGGAGGGTACCCAGTGCATTGTGCCGTCACAAATCCTAGCCACGGGCACTCGCTTGCCACCTCCCTCGGCCCGAATGGCGAGCAACCAGACTTCCATCGCAGGTGTGCATCGCCATACGCTCGCTTTGCATGTGTGGACGGGCGGACGCTCATCAACACGTACTACCACGTCTTCTACTGCAGATGGGCTGTATCTGTGGGCCGAAGTCGACCGCCTCAAGGCGCAAGTGCAGGAGCTGCAAGCAGGAGCGAGCGCCTCGCGCTTGGAGCAGACGCGCATCGCCAACTACGTGCTCTCGTTTACCACCCACGCCCAACTGGACGCCGCCATGTCGACTCGCGTGCGTGGCGTCGTCCACCCGATCGTGGGCTGCCTGCGATGGCAAAGCCGCCAGTACCGGCACTGACTCACCTACGAACTGCCTGCAGGTCTCCCAAGCAGCGTCGGAAGGCGCGCTCGAGAAGCTCCGGGCGGAAATCCAGTCCGAGCTGGCTCAAAAGGCCGACGTCGGGGCCATTGGAGCTCTCCACGCGTCCAAGCTGGACATCTCCGTCTACGAGGCGGGCGCCCGAGACATCAAGAAGTTCCGCGCCATGCTGGAGCAGAGCCTGCGCGACCTGTTCACGGACTTTGCGTCGCGGATCGAGCGCCAAGTCAAGCTCAAGCTGTCGATCGACGACTTCAACCGCATCTTTGACCCAGAGGCGAACGGACAGAAGGCGGCGATCGAGAACGCGGCCGCGCGGATCGCGCACATGCACGCGCACATTGAGGAGCTGCAGCGGTATGTCGATGGCGACCACGACCGCCAGCGCAAGGTCTCGGAGCTGGACGCCGGTATACTGGAGCTCACAGAGCAGCAGGCCAAGAGCGAGACAGCACTCTCGCGGCTTCAAGACGTGCTCAAAGCCACGTGCTCAGACGTGAGCTCGCTCACGAGCAAGACTGCAGAGACGGACGAGACCGTGAGCGCGTGGGTTTCGAATGCCCAAGCGACAAAGCACGACCAGATGCTCGTCAACGCGGCTCTGCATGAGAAGCAGCAGGCGCTAACGGGGAGTGTCTACCGGCTGAGCCATCAAGGCGAGCAGCAAGAGAAGGCGGTCGCCGACCTCAAGACGTTCACGGAGAGCACGCTGGTCCACGACTTTGACGGCAAGCTGGCGCGTACAAAGGCCGAGCTGACGCGCGGAGTAGACGCGCTCGCTGCAGCACACCGGACGTCAGCACGACAAGTGGCTTCCGAGCTGCTTCGTGTCGACGAAAAGCTGCTTGTAGGGCGTGACCAGACCGCGCAACTCGACCTGCTGACCCGGAGACTCGGCGCCAAGCTGCAGCAGCTCCAGGACGACCTCGCGTACGTGAAAGAGCCGCTCGTGACGCTGGCGACCAACTTGACGGAAGAGAACGGGACGATCCTGACCGAGATCCATCGCAGCCGCGTGCGGGAATCGCTCGTGCTCTTACTCATCTCGACTGCGCCGTTCGCTCCATCACTCACACTGCGGATCGTTGTGTATCCATCATACAGCACGAATCGCGCGAGATTATGCTGGACTACCGAGATTTACTCGAGAAGGAGCAGCATCAGCAGGCCTTGGTGGCCTCCCATGTTCCGTCGCGACCGACCACAGCAGCGTCCATGGTTCGTAATAGCGGCTCGGCTGCGTATTTCAGCCGCAAGACCACGCAGAACAAGCTCTTGGGGATGCAATCGGTCGAGGGACGGAGCATCAACAACCGGCCGCACACGTCCAGCGCGCGTCTCCGACCTGCCAACCCGGCGTCGTCTAGTCCGGAGCAAGGCTTCCTACCGATCGATAGCAACACAGCGGATGGGAGATTGCAAACGCCCCGGCGGGCCCAGACGGCCCGCGCTGCGACCAAGAAGAGCGCACTCCGAGCGGTACCAGGTCCCCCTCGCACGCCGATATCGACAGACAACGCGTCATTGTCCGCCTCCGAGTCGGACTCTCGCAGTCTTTTTAGCGCAGCATCTACCAACCAAGGCGACCTCTTCTTCTTCCCGGTCGTGAGTACGGACCGAAGCTGAGCGCGTGAGAATGCAGAGGAGATATGGTGGTGTACTTCATGTATTTATATACGTCGAGTGGCTACCCTGACCGTGACGGTCGAACCGACACGGCGTCACGCGATCTCTAACTGCCGTTAAGCCACGTGAAGCAGCCCAGTAGCAGTTGGAGTCCTAGAGCCATGCCGGCGTCAAGCGTTGCGTCGCGCGCTAGCCCGAGCCGCTCGTCTGGCCGCTCCGCCAAGCCGCACATCCTCGGGGGCAGCAACAACCTTCGCAGTGAGAGGCAGCGGCGAGAAAAGGCCGAGGCAGCGCTGCAACAGACGCACAAGAAGCTGGCAAGCATCAAGGAGGAGCTCGCGCCACGCGTGCTGCAGCTCTCGGACGCGGTCAAGGTAGCTGGCTCTACCGTTGAGGATCTATTGAGTGGCGTTCGTTCTCTCACCATCGGTCGCTTCAATCTCCAGTCCCTTGAGATCGAGAAGCGCCACCACTTGGACCTCGAAGAAGCGTCGCAAGACGTATTGGAGGCGCTGCAGGCCCAATTGAACACTCTTGAAGCATGGCAGCAGCGGTTCCCTGTCTTGTTGGAGGAGCAACTGGACCGCGTGATGCAGCAAGTGCGAGAGCAGGCGACAGCCGAGGCTTACGTATGTCGGTCGTGCTTGGACGCTCCTTTCTCGATCTTGTGCATGCGCTTATGCTTCACTTGTCACTGGTGGTGGCCCCTTCTCCAGCGCTTCAAACTGCTGCTGGACGACTTGAGAAGCACGCAGGACGAGCACGCGACGGAGTTACGGCTCGTCCACCACGAGGTACGGTCGATTGCGAGGTGTCGGGCTGTTAAAGAGTCAGACGCTAACCCCAGGCACTGATACCTAGTTTCTGTCGTCGAGGGAGCACTTGTCCAATCGAATCAACGTGGCGGAGGATGCGATTGAGGGCGTACGAGGCGACGGCGCACGCGCAACCGAGCGACAGCTATCCGCTCGTGACGCACAGTCAACGAGACTCCAAGAGCTGGACGACAAGCTGTTTGCGCTGGACAAGGAGGTGCTCAAGCTCAAGCTGGCGCTTCCGGCATCCGCTGCGGCGCGACTTTCCACCGGCGCTCTGCCTCTTCCAGTCGCGACGGAGCCGCAGACGAACCTTGGTGGAGTCGCCGTCCAAGAGAAGCTGGCCGAGCTGACTGGGGAGCTGGAGGCCATGTACGCTGCTAGTATTGGTCAACAGCACGCCAAGAGGGTGGTAGCCTCTTCTGTAGTTGCTTCTGTGACTGGATGGATGACACGAGCGCGTGCTTTGATGGACAGCAAAGCGGACAGTGCGTCATGTCGAAGCGCCGATCGCCAACAGTTGGAGGCGATCACAAACCGACTGCGGGAAGCGTCTCGGAAGAGCGACCGGGTCGAGAAAGACGTCGAGACAAGGCTCACGGCCATGGAGACCAGCGTCAAGCAGGTCCGGCAGCTTGGCTTTGGTTGACACGCGTCGCTCTCTGCTAACGCGAGTGGGAGTGTTGGCCACGCAGGTGGTGACCAAGGTCCCGAGTGAGCTATCAAAGCGGCTGCTGCAAGCCCAGCAAGCGTGGGGAGCCGAGCTCCAGACACTAAAAGCACGCGTCCAGCAGTTTGAGGCGGAGCTCCAGCGCACTCTGGAAGGCCACAAGCACGAGAGTAGGCGTGTGGGAGTCCTTGAAGCCGAGGTGACTGGGCAACTCGATGCTCCCGTTGACATGGAGCGCGTCAGCCACGTGCTGGACTCTGTCGACGACCTTCGGCGAGAGCTACTCATCGCAGAGAGCGCCCAGGAAGCCGCGGTAAGGTCTCTTCGCCCTGGCAAGTGTCACCCAGTTCATGCGTGGCTGGCTGACCGTCCGTCTTCATCTCAGCGGATCACAGGGCTGGCGCGCATCGCGCAGGTGGAGACCGACATGGTCGGTCTGTACGACTGGACGCGCGCCAAGGTGTCGAACTTGGAGCAGGAGCTCGCCTACACGAGCGAGCTCGTCGGCTTCTTCTCGCGACACGCCAACCTCCAGCCAAAGTAGCCCACTCCGTCTCCTTTGGCTCGCTCGCTGCAGCTGTACGAGGCACCCTAGCCGATGTGCACTTCTTTGACGATTACCCGCCTCTGAATCTCTCTGACACTTATTCGCCATCCGTTCAAACGGCTCAAAGCGTAACTTTTCGCGACTGCGACCGCGACGATCGTCTTGTTCGGACAACGTCTTATAACGCGGCCCCGTGCACATTGCCTGCCGGTTTTGAAGCGAAGCCAGAGGTGGCGCTGAACCGCCAAGTACTTGGCACCAGAGCACCACCGCTCCCAACAGCTGAGAACGCCGAAAGCGCGCGTCCTTGGGCCGTTTGGCAGGTGACTGGCGTTCCTACTGCGTTGACGCAATGGCATGTATGATACGTGCGCCACGGGCGTTCGACCTTGAGGATGGAATGGACCCACTGGGTTCAGCCTTCATTACAGCCACACAGACGTCAGATGCTGACTAGCGACCAGTGGCAGCACATCGTCACATGTAAATGCTGCTTGCCGCCTGGACCAAACGCCGCGAAAATAGCCCACAACCGGCTCGTTCCTGTGGGTACCCAGTGGGTTTTTCTTTGATCTATTTGACTTCATTCCGCTTTTTACAAAACACCCACTCTTTACCATACAAAAATCCAACGAAACCGCGCGTAAATTTTACTGCAACCTTTCGTGGCATGACACCTCTTCAATTTCTTTTCTATAGAGTATACCGGTATACAGAAGAATAATTGAAGGGGTGTAGAGGTCAAAAGAAAAACCCACTGCATGCCGTGCCGCCGTGAACAGTGAGTGCCCCGACACGAAGCTCACTCTTCCTTTTACCTCGTGACCAACCCACCACTCCTCACTCTTATCACGCCATCGGCTCCATGAAGGTCTTTGCTGCGCCGACGCTCGCCTACTGCCTCGTGCTCGCTTCCCTGATGTCCGTCGACGCCGCCAGGAGGAGCTGCGGCGCATCATCGACCACCACGACCCCTTCAACCACACCAGTGGCCACGCCACCAACGATCGAAACGGAGACCCCACCTGTCACCACAGAGCCACCTTCGACCCACGTGCCGACGAGCACGCCAGAGTCCGCGAACGAGGCGCCAAGCAGCAACAGCAGCGGCAGCTCGTTCACGCGCTTCCTGGACGCGTCCACCTTTGCGGCCACCTTCCCGGATGCTGTCGCTCTCTACGACTTTGACGAGCTCGTCAACGCTGCCGCGGACCTGTACCCAGCCTTCGCCAACTCGGGAGACGACGACGCCGACAAGCGCGAGCTCGCCGCCTTCCTCGCGCAGACGGCGCACGAGAGCGACAGCTTCAAGGCCGCCGAGGAGTACGCGGCGGACACGTACACGGAGGCGCAGTA
>JAADXZ010000690.1:0-15319 GCA_023338055.1 Phytopythium mirpurense
ACCTGCCGTTGACCAAGCCAAAGCTCGATTTTGAGTGGTTTATCGACGGAATCAGCTTGAGGCGAGTGTCAAGCACATTGCAGGAAGCCAGGCAACCGAACGCTTGCCACACACAACTTGCTGTTGATGTGTAGCCACCGCAGAGTCGCCGAGTTCAAAGAGAAGACCATGTTCGGCGTCGCATCCGTGTGCTATCAGCTCGTACTGCGTGTACTCTCCGCGTCGGCGCTGATGTCTCGCGTTGTGCACAGACTTGATAGTTGCTACTGCTTACGTAACGTATGAGAACGCGTCGGATCCTGTACAGGCGCTGGGGTCCAGACAGCAGTGGGCGGAACCGACGTGCCAATAGTGCTCGCAAAGCAACAAGAAGCTAATGAAGCACAAAAGAAGACGTTCAAGATATGGCGAGCGCAGTAGGACGGCTGGAGAACGGGCTTTTTTCCTATTTCTGCGTGAGCCAACCAAGGCGACACTGTGGCATATGCTCGGACGTTGAGCCTATGGTGTGCTCCCGCTGGTCCAGAGGGGTGCCGACCTCGTGGGCTCAATTTACTTCGGGTCGGATGTGTCGCTGATTGAGGTCCAAGTGGAGAAGAACGTGGAGAATCCAATACGTCGGGCCTTTCGTGCGTGTTGAGTCAAGGGATCCCGTGTGCTGCGAGGCTTCCCGATAGTTGATTCACATGGGCGTGGGTCTCTGCGAATCGATTGCTGCTGGCGGTACATTCTTACCGAGTTGGGTGGCGCGGTACACGATGGACAACGCGACGTGTGACGTATGTCTAGGATGAAGCTGGTGCCCAGTGGCGACTTGCGCAAACGCCACGAGGCGGTGAACAAACTCGGGGCCCTGCCGTGTTCTTTGTCGCCAGTGATGTCTGATGAAGAGCTGGTGGATTCTGTATCGCGTTGTGGGCGTTGATGAAGCTCCCGGGACTCGACAAGTCCATGGAGTTGGAGGACGAGGCAGCTGTGCCTTTGCCGCTGTTGAGCAAGAAGCAAAGGACGTATGAGAAGCAGACCACTGGATTGAAAAAGGGTCGAAAGCGGTCTTGACCTGGTGTTAGAGCTGCTGGAGTAACTCCAGTGGAGTTCAAGGCATGCGGCGCGCTCAAGTAACGGAACAACCAAGTCGGGGAATCGCAGCATGGTGTGCCCAAATATCAATGCGTTGTACTTCGACGTCCTTCTCAAGTACTTCAAAGTAGACTGGTTAGGAATCAAATGCTGCTGTCTGGCTCTCTACACACTTTGGCAGCGTTTCCACGTCAGCAGCCCGTGCCGCCAGCGATGCGCAGGCACTTGGTCGAGGTGAAGAGGCTGAGGATGTTGGTCATGAGCGACCACGAGAGCGCAAAGCCCAAGAGAATGAGCGTGACGACGCCCCAGCGCTTGTTCGGCGTTCCCTCGCGGTTGAGTCGGTGGAGCTCATTCTTCTGCGTCGGGAGCAGCAACACGAAGGCCGCCGCCAAGAGATTGATGACGTACGCGATGACGTACGCGATGGTCACCTGGGAGCGCACGTGGTGGTTGTCGATCTCGATGAACGGGCGCTCGATGTCAAAGAAGCCGTTCACGCTCTTGGTGAGGACGGTGGCGAAGGGCCGGCCGACCTCCTGCGCAGTGACGCCGAGGCCAAAGAGCGTTGCGTCGAAGCCGCCGGTCTCGATCTCGAGCATGAAGAGCGCGCCAATGTACCTGGCCGCCGCCGCCGGGATCTTCTCGAGGAGCGGCACGCCGAGCCAGAGCCACTGGCTGCGCACGACGTCCCAGATGGTGAAGAACGTGGGCCACACGTCGATGCAGACGACGAGCAGCTGCGCGACGATGATGACGAGGCGCCAGTTCCAGCCGAGGCCGTAGCTCTTGATGATCCACGTGCCGATCAGCGTCACGATCGCCGCGAGCATGGTCGCGATGCCGTTGTTGACCGGCTCGACCTTGGCCCACGTGCTCATGATGGCGCTGGACGCGGTGACCGAGAAGAGCGAGAAGACGTTGTAGAAGAAGCGGAAGGCGATGAAGCGGTACACGATCGGGGTCTTGGTCAGCTCGAACAGGTACACGAACACGGACTTGGTCGGGCGAGCGGCCAGCTTGTCCTCTTGGATGCAGAACCACGTGAAGGGGAGCACGAAGAAGGACATGGCCGCGCAGGCGCCCATGACGCCGTTGAAGGTGATGGTCCAGGAGAACGAGCCGCCGTACTCGGGGGTGTTGAGGGCCAGGCCCGTGAAGAAGGACGAGAGCACGGAGAAGATGTTGTAGAAGATCATGCCGTTGCCCATGGCGGTGCCGCGGGTCTCGGCCGGCTCCTGCTGCGAGACGTCCACCAGCACGCCGCTGTAGCCGCTGTAGCTGAAGGTGGTGCCGAGCTGCGCGATCGTGAGCAGCGCGATGATCTTGATGCCGCGCGACGGCGCGTCGAAGTCGATCGTGGCGACCTGCTCGGGCGAGAGCGTGCCGATGGCCTGGTTGGCGATCGACTGGTCCCCGTAGTATGGCGCTCCGAGCGGGAACACGGCCATGAGGAGGCACGAGATGCCCGTCATGAGCCAGCCGAGGACCATGTAGGGCCGCCGGCGGTAGCCGAAGAAGGGCGTCGTGTCCGAGAGCATGCAGACGAAGACGCGCAGGCTGCGCGGGAAGACGACGAGCGCCGTGGCAGTGGCCACGAGCGTCGCCGACATGTGCAGGTAGTTGTTGAGCACCGTGTAGATGACGCCGCCGACGGTGCCGTACACGAGGCCGCCGCCGGACTCCTGGGCGATCATGCCGATGTTCTGCCACGTGAAGACCGAGACGGACCCGCGAGCGGGGCGCAGCTCGCCGGCCTCGAGCGTCTCCCCGGCGGGCGACTTGATCTCGTTGTACGTGTCGATCTGGAGCTTGCTCTCGGTCATCGTGGCTGCCTGGTGACTGGGCTACAGTGGAGAGAGAGTTGAGAAGTGAGGCTGCCTGGCGTGGGCTCGCGGCGAGCTGAGCTGGCCGCAAGGCGCTTTTCACTCGCGGAGGTCTGCCCGCCAACCACCCGACTGGATGGGTGATACCTACTACAGTATAGATCGAAGCGTCATGGCACTCGGCAACGTGCACGCTTTATTACGGTCGGTGCCCAAGGCCTCGCTTCGTAATACTCGACTGCAAATCCTCCGTGCTCCTGACTGCAACCGGTTCCTGACCAGTGGGCGGTGGTACATCGCTCTTTTGCATGTTAATACCTTTGAAAGAAGATATCGACTCCAATGGTTCAAAAATATTCCGTACGAGTAACATAGTATTTACCAGTGTAAATCTGTGGTGTGCATCGATCGCCACCTTTATAATTGAATACCGTGCTGGACAGGACAGTTGTTTAGCGTTGTACACGCGGGCATGTGCCTCGGACGCACCTGATTCGCTGGAGGCACGCAGTCTGGTGGTCAGCAGCGCAACACTGTAGGGGATAACGACTAGTTGATAACCCTGAAACGGATAGCGTAGCCGCAAGATTAAAAAACGTGATAGGGTGAGATAACGGCAGCTCGCAATAGAGTTAACTGTTCAGTGCAGCAGTATTGAACGCGCCTGCAGTCAACTGGCAAATCGTCCGAATGCCCACTGGGCTCCTCCTGGAGGAGGGCCCGTGTGAGCCCAGTGGGCACTCTGAGGAGTTCTCGTCTCCACAGTATGACGGGAACACTTTCGCCCACTTGCATGCTTAGCTGGTGACGCGCCTCTGGCAGATTATGTAGTCAGAGAGAGTGATGCCTGGATCGATCATGATTGCTGACAACTCGTTTCTGTAGCAGCAACTCGCTGCTACGGTGACGAGCTGGCAGCGAGCGCGTGCCGTCGGCACCGGACTGCGGTAGTTTGCCGGCTCTACGTACAAGCATGCGCCCTCTGTCAGCGCCCACACATCCCCTGCCCTGGCTTTCACCACCAACAAGCACGCGCCACGTCTCTATAGCAAGAATTGGTCAGAATCGACCCTGTACATGCCGGCAGGATACAATATCAATAGTACCGGTACTAGGAATCGACGCACGAGGGCCATTCGATTCTCCATTCTTGAACAATATACTGCATCGAGTTAACTCCAGTCAAGTTCAACTGTCCACCACGGTTACATTAAATATTCTGGGTCGACTGGCGAGGTGATTGCCAGTCAAGAAGGCATTTCAGATGAGATCAAAGTGTTCATTGCTTTCGCGTACCACGCCACATACAAAGGCTCTATATCGCCCAAATGCAAACCAATGCCACGCCGACACGCGTGCATCCCTTCGCCTCACCGGCGCTCGCAGCAGCTCTTCTACTCGCTGGCGCCGGCCATGAGCGCCTGCACGAACTCGTAGAAGGCGAACTCGGGCGCGCTCAGCCCGGCCGTGTAGACGAAGCGGCTGGCGAGCTGCGACGCGAAGAAGGCGCGCGTGTACGACTCGGGCAGGCGCTTGAGCAGCTCCTCCTTGGGCGTCTTGCGCAGCAGGATGGCGGGGAAGCCGTCTTGGAAGATCTTGTCGCGCAGCACCTCGTTGTCCCAGAGCGAGGACTCCTGGATCTTGGCGCTCAGGTCCGTGATGCGCTCGCTCAGCTGGTTGCTCAGCACCGAGAAGTACGTGCCCGAGCGTTCGTGCTCCCTCCAGATGCACTCGAACTCTTGCCGCGCGTTCTCGTCGATGCGGCGCTGCACCTCGGCCACGTACGCGGCGTAGAAGGCCGGGATGGCGCCCGTGGCCTCGTCCACCTGCATGTGCGCGGCGAAGTCCTCATCCGTCATGGCGAGCGCCGCGAGCACCTCGAGCGAGGACGACGTCACGCCGCCCTTGTTGGCCGACGCGTCCTTGAAGAGCACGACGCCCGCGTCCTCGAGGCGCAGTCGCGCGTCCTGTGTGAAGAACAGGTTGGCGCCCTCGACGATGTACTTGAAGCGCAGCGTGCGCCCGTCGGCCTGGAACATGAACTGCTCGACGTTGTTGAGGCTCACGGCCGCCGGCCGGCCGCCGCACGGCACGAAGAAGTCGGCCGTCAGCGTCGGCCGCAGGTGGAACAGGTTGCGGAACTCGACGCCGTTCTCAATCACCTCTCCGCTCGGCAGCGTCAGGTCGTTCTGCGACACGAGCACCTGGTAGCCGTCGGCCGAGAGCTTGTCCGCGTCGAAGCCCGAGATGGGGCGGCGCGCCTCGGCGAGCTGCACGAGCGCCGCGCGGTCGATCCCGCGCGGGTCGAACAGCACGCCCGAGCCGTCCACGACGGCGATCGTGCGCTCCTGTGCGCTCATCTTGATCTCGTTGCTGCCCAGGTCGCCGTCCGGGCCGCCCGTCTGCACCTTGGTGATGGCCGCGCCGTCCGCGCCGAGCCGCAGCTTGCGCTGGATGCCCGTCACGTACTCGCGCACGCTGTGCGTCGTCATGCCGTACGTGTCGTGCGGGATGCCTCCGCGGGTGGCCGACTTGCCCGTCGTGATGGCCTTCCAGTACGAGTAGCCGCGCTTCTTGGCGTGCGCGCTGGCCCAGTCCATGAGGTGCGCCGTGCCCTCGTCGGGCCCGAGGAAGAGGATGTCCTCGGGGCCCTTGTCCTTGATGAGCATGATGTCGAGCAGCGCGTCAATGTACTTGCGGAAGGCCACGTCCGCCTTGTCCTGGTGCACCTGGTTGAGCAGCACGACGCCCTTGGAGCCGCCCTCGGGGATGTCCTTGTTCTTGCGGTGCTGCGTCGACGCGAGCCCGAAGCACTCGTCGAAGAGCGACGACGCGTTGTTGAGGTACACCTGCGCGTGCGAGGAGCGGATCATGCGGATGCCGCCGCGCGCAATGTCGAGGAAGCGCACGTGGAAGCCGCGGAACTCGGAGCCGATGACGAAGATGATGGCGAAGGGCTCCTCGGGGAACTCGGTCTTGGACAGGAAGCCGCTGTTGAGCCGGAAGGCGAGCGCCGCCTTGTCGTCGTAGAAAAAGTTGGTCTTGGTGATGAACCGGTTGAACGTGTGGAAGAGCGAGAAGATGGTGAGCGCCTGCTCGGCCACGATGGACTTGCGCAGCGCCGAGAGCGTGGCCGCCGGGTCCACGGGCGCGCCCTTGTACGAGGGCGAGTGCAGCGCCTCGAACTCGGTGTAGAGCAGCTTGACGATGGGCGCGGACGCGAGGATGTGGTCGAGGATCTGCGACTCGGTGAACGTGTTGAGCTTCATGGTCGAGCGCAGCTGCTCGAGCCGCGCGAGCGCCGACGGGTCGCGGTCGCGCAGCGACTTGGACACGACCGTGTAGGCGTCCGGCAGGCGGTGCATGAAGTGGAAGGTGAACTTCCAGGCCGCGTAGGCGTACGCGACCTCGCGCGGGTTGAGCAGGTAGTCGGTGAGCATGGGCGTGAGCGACGTGCGCGGCAGCACGAACTGCATGGACGCGTCGCCCACGACGGCCTCGAGGCGCTCCTCGAAGGAGCCCGCGCCGCGCGCGGGCGCGTCCAGCGCCTGGAGGTAGAAGCCGTAAATGACGATGCCGTTGGAGAAGAACTCGGAGTACTTGCGCTGCGAGAAGAAGCCGTGCTGGCGGTACACGTCGGCGATGGCCGAGAAGTACGAGTGCGTCGAGCCGGCCTTGTAGGCGACGGCGAGGCGCGCCATCTTGTGGCCCTCGGGCTCGGTCCACACCTCGGTGTGGAAGGCGGGCGTCATCTGGCCCATGGCCGTGAGGATGCACTCCTGGTACACCTCCTTGAGCCGCTCGCCCGCGCGCGCCAGGAAGGTCTTGTCGGCCACCTTGTTGATGTCCGACTCGCTCTCGCCCGCGTTCGGGTCGGCGTACTCGGGCTTTTGCAGAAAGTACATGCGCACGTGGTAGGGCACGACGGCCGGGTCGAGCATGCCGCTCGAGCGGTAGCACTGCAGCCGGTACGTGCGGCGGCTCTGCGTCGCCGCCTCAGCCTTCTCGAGGTGCTGGTAGCCCGACTTGACGCCGTCGCCGATCCAGTCGTGAAAGCCGCTCATGTACTGCTTCTCGATCTTGCGCTCCAGCGTCTCGACCTCCGTCAGCCCCGAGTCGAGGGGCGTCGCGCGCGTGCTCGCCGAGTACGCGTCGCCGATGACGTTGCTGCGCGCGGCGAAGAAGGCGCCGGTCGCCGACTCCTGCTGCAGCTTGACGTCCATGTCGCGGCCCGACGCCTTGGTCATGAGCTTGGCCGCGATCAGGCTCTGGATGTGCTGCGCGATCACCGCGGACGAGTGGCCCGAGAAGTAAAAGTCGTGGATGCCCAGCGGGCCGTAGAACCAGTCGACCTCGCGCGTCACCATCTCCTCCGTGAACACCTTGGAGCTGCGGATGATCTCCGTCACCTCGTCCATCTGCTTGTCCAGGTTGATGCGGCGCGGCACGCCCATGTCCATGGAGCGGCTCTTGCGGATGTCGCGGCGAGGGCTCGACATGGAGCGTTTGCTTGCTCGAGGGGGCTGCGGTGCAGCGAAGCGTGTGGGATGGACTTAACTCGTCGACGGCGGGGGGACGCGACGACTTGGACTGTACGCCGCTGATTCCGGAATGAGCAGAGCGAGCGGGAGGGCGGCCGGGCGGGCGGTGCGAGCGGCGGCGGCCGTTCGCCACTTTCTTGTGGCTTCTTGCAGCGCTAGAATCTTTGATGGGACGGAGCTGCTGACGCATGAGGGTGCGTTTATCTTGGGTGTTGTATGGTCTATCCGGCGCCTCTGATCCGTCGTTCAAACGGCCACCTCGTCATGCCTTCAACCATTCGATGCGAGCTGCACCCCTTCCCCTATATACATATCATACAAATACCAAGTATAGAGGACTGATTTGTACCGGTATTTGCAGTTGCGATCTGTCACATGTGGGTGACGCTTGGGACGTCACACCTCAAGAATCTGGATTTTAGCCAACCAGCGTGCGTGTGTGTTGTCGCCTGGTTCAGCGGCACCGAACCGAATGCCGACCTTCCCCATACATTTTGCAAGTCAACTGGGTATATCGCATGCCACCTGCCCGAGATTCAACCTGTTGTAGTTCGCCGCAGACGAATGGACACACGCAAACAACGTAAAATACATCGAGTGACTTGCTTGCCGCTGCGCAGATTCAACTTGAATTCGTCCTCGCCTCCGGATCTATTGCCCACGCCGGGCTGATTGCGCTCCTCGTCATGTTGCAGGAGAATTCGACGCTGTACAGGGCTCTGAATGACGCAAATCGACGTGCACAAGCGCATCTTCAACTGGGTCCTGCGCTTTGGATCGCGTGCTCCAGACGCTTCGTGAATCCACGCCTTTGCTCGGTGCGCCTGGACCGACATTCCCGGCGACGACTCGGCAGGAGCAAACTTGCTCCGGCGTAGTCTCAAACTGCATCACGGCAGACTTATCCGGCCCAGCCCCATCATTCATGCATTCGTTTATCGAGGGTCCCCTGCAGTCCAAGCCCCCAACACCATCTCGACCAGCAAGAACTGCGCCATCATAAGCAGAATGCAGCGCAGAATGCAGTGCTTAGTGCTCAAGGGTCGCGATGGCTTCACTCAGTTCGGTTTCACTGACACGTCACTAATTTGATTTGCAAAATGCTATCATGTCGCACGAATGTTGCACAGTGGTCTCGCCAGCGTGCGATGGCCGGCCAGGAGCCACTCACGCCCCCCAATCCGCGTCGGAAGACCCCTCCAAGCCTCGCTCGCCGCCATGTTCCAGCTGCGCCGCCTCATGGGCGGCATGCGCCTGTCGAGCGGCAACGTGGCCGCGCTGCCGCGCCGCGGGATCGAGGAGTTCTTCCCGGTGCAGCAGATGGCCGGCGAGGGCGCCAAGGCCGACAGCCTGACCAAGGTGCCGGCGGCCGTGGGCACCAAGCGCCCGGTCGTGGGCGGCGAGTGGAAGGCCTGGATGCTGCGCCAGAAGAGCACGGACGACCTGCACAAGCTCTGGTACGTGCTGCTCAAGGAGCGCAACGCGCTGCTCACGGAGCTGCAGCAGTGCCGCGCCAAGAACATCCTCATGCCCAACCCGACGCGGCGAACCAAGGTACGACGAGCGCACTACTCTACTCTTAGTGGCGGCGGCGACGCTCTCTGTGGTTGGTAGGCGAGTGGCGAGTGGCGAGTGGACGCTCACGTGCTCCTTCCGTGCTTGCCATGTGTTGTCGGGTGCGTGCGCCAGGTCAAGAAGTCGATGGCGCGCATCAAGTTCATCCTGCACGAGCGCAGCGACATTTACCAGAGCAAACTGGCGCAGAAGAAGGCGGCCGAGGAGGCGGCGAGCGCGGCGCAATAGACCATTAATAACCGGCTCTTCCACGACCGCGCCAGTACTCGGGGATACGGTGCGCTCCGCCGCCGCGTCGAAATCTCCTCCTCGTAGCGCTTCGCACAATGAAAGAGACCGCTTTGTCGCCTCATCATGGCACCGGGACGGAAGGTGGTGTCAGTATGCAATAGTCACTGCAAGAGCACCACTGGTTGGTTACGCTAGTTCCTCTCGGAGCGTCTCCAACTCTCTGTAGCTGCTGCTACTGCAACTGCATGTGCTCCTCCTCCCGTAACGTATCAGCCCGCGTCGAAGCAACTGGCCGCTTCACAACTTGGCTTGCGGCGCGGCGATCTTGGCGAGCCACTCGGAGAGTAAGGCGCTCACCTGCTCCTTCTGCTCCCACAAGACCCAGTGGCCGGCGTCCTCGACGAGCTTCATCTCCAGGTTGGGGATGAACTTGGGCATGCTGCGCGCCATCTCGGGCTTGAGCACCTCGTCCTGCGCCGCCGCGATGAACAGCGTGCGGTGCGGGAGCACGGCCGACAACCCCTTCTCGTCGTCAAAGTCCATCTTGCGCGTGGCGTAGTACTGGCACGTGCTCTGGAACTTGCTGGCCGAGTACTGCTCCACGTAGTAGTCGAGCTCCTGCGGCGAGAGCATCGCCGAGCGCTCCGTGAAGATGGGCTCGGGCGAGTCGCTCGCGACCTTGGAGAAGATGGCGCGCACGCCCAAGCGGCTGCCGCGCTCCGTGTTCTCCGTGTGCTTGCGGAACATGGCCGTGAAGAACCGGCGCGGCGCCGCGTCGAACGTCTTGCCCGTGCGCTCCGCGTCCGCCAGGATCTTCTGGTACGCGAACTGCGGCAACTTGGCCACGACCACGTCTAGAGGCAGGTACTGGCGCAGCGGCGGCGTGTACGGCGTGCAGATGCCGCAGACCGCGAGCACGCGCGCCGGGTGGTACAGGCACATGCGCCAGACCATCGCTCCGCCCCAGTCGTGACCGATGAACACTGCCTTCGGTATGTCCAAGCTGTCTGTGGGTGGGTGGGTGGGAAGAGGGAGCACGTTAGGTGCAGTGGATCCGCGCCAACGAGGCGCCAATCGAGCGCGAGGTCTCGAGTCCAGGCTCTGGACGGACGACGCACCGAGCAACGCGGCAAAGTCATTGGTGACGTTCTTGCCGCCGTAAGCCTCCACGTTCTGCGGCGTCGACGACTGCCCAAAGCCGCGCATGTCTGTGTATCGCCGTCAACGCCAGCATCCAAGCTCAGCGACCGGCGCTTACCCACCGCCATGATTAACGCAGGCGCGAGTACGGTACCAGGAGCGATCACCCGGTACTTGGACGACAGTTCGCGTATCTGGTACTGTGTTTACGCGCCTCAGAGCACGAGCGGGGCGGAAGAGTTAGCGGCGGCCGTGCAATCAGCGTAGGGGAGCCCTATCACTCCCAATGGACGGACGGACGGACGTACGCGCCAGCCGAACCAGAGGTCGGGCCAGCCGTGCACGAGCACCACAGGCATCGCGTCACGCGGCCCGACGTCCACGTAGTGGATGCGCACGCCCGGCGCGGTCTGCGCGAACGCGTGCGGCCAGCTGGCCCAGAAGGGCGTCCCGCTCGTCGCCGCCATTGCTTGTGCCGCGCGTCCTTGGTGTTAAACGACGAGTGAGCTTTCCGCATCGAATGGAGCTCCCCAGGCAGGCGAGAACAAGTTCAAGGTGTTGACATCATCAGGGGTACGCTTACCGGATATTTCGTCAAAAATGGCAAGATAGGTTATAGATTTTCGTAGTTTCATAATAACTTTAAAAAGTAAATTGTTATTTTTACTGTTTGAATCTGTATTCATAGGATATTATATAATAGAGGAATCATTTTTGGGCTCCTGTGACGCGCGCCGAAGCTTTACCAGGAATGACGCGCAGCACTCAATTCGCAACTGGTGTCAACATCACGCATGGAGCAGGGCGCTGCGGCCCTGCAGCTTGCGCGCGCCTTGGATATTGAACGAGGAAACGTCGAGCGAGAACGCACACTTGCTCGTTGTAGTGTGGCCCACCCACCAGCGAAGCCTATCACGACTGAAGGTGGGGAACCCGAAATGGCATTTCTCCTCCAACGCTCCCATGCTGTTCCTGTCCACCGACGCGTCGCGCACGAGGGAGCGTCTGATTGCTACGGGACAGCTCGCCCAAGCGCAGCTCCCGTCTGTCCCTCCATTTACAAAATCATCTTGAGCGGGTCCTCCACGAGCTCCTTGAACACCGACACCCACTGGGCGCCGACGGCACCGTCGATCACGCGGTGGTCGCACGCGAGCGTCGCCGTCATCACCTGCGCGTACTTGTAGATCTGCTCCGCGTCCGGGTCTGCGCGTTCGAGACCCACGAGATAGGATTGACGTTGGCCAAGTCAGTCAGTCAGTCCATCGCAAGCAAACTATGTGGACAAGCACATATACAGTAGCACATAACGTACCGTCGTTGGGGACGACCTTCTTCTCGATCGCGCCGAGGCCCAGCAGGCAGCCCTGCTCCGGGCGAACGATGCCCGAGAGCGACTTGATGTCGTACATGCCGACGTTGCTGATCGTGAACGTGCCGGTGGCGAGCTCCTCGGGGCCGAGCGAGCCGTCGTTGGCCTTGTCGACCGCCTCGCGTGAGGCCTTACAGATCTCCGACAACCCCTTGCGGTTCACCTTGGACAGCACGGGCGCGACCGAGCCGCCCGAGGCCGACGACACGATCAGGTTGACGTTCACGTCGTTGTACTGGCGGATGAACGTGCCCTTCCAGACCGAGTTGGCCTCCGGCACCGTGCGCATGGCGAGCGAGGCCGCGCGCACGATGAAGTCGTTGACCGACAGCTGCTCGTCCTCGCCGCGGCCGGCGTTCAGGCGGGCGCGGGCGTCGAGCAGCTTGTCGATCGTCAGGTCCACCGACAAGTGGTAGTGCGGCACCTCGAGCTTCTGCTGCGCGAGCTGCTGGGCCAGCGCCTGCGCCTCGAGGCTGATCGGGTAGTCCACGTAGTCGCCCGTGGCGGTCGGGGCCGCGGCGGCAGGAGTCGGAGCGGCAGCAGCGGGCGCGGGGGCGGAGGCAGCCGCCGGCGCCGTCTGGCCGCTCGCGAGGGCAGCCTCCACGTCCGCCTTGACGATGCGGCCGTGGGGGCCCGACCCGTTGATCACCGACAGCACGGCGCCCGATTCGCGCGCGACCTTCTTGGCGAGCGGACTGGCGAACACGCGGCCCGACGCCGACGACGAGGGTGCGGCAGCTGCCGCAATCGGGGCCGCGACGGGGGCGGCGGCCGCGGGGGCGGCAGCTTCGGCCGGAGCGGCAGGCTCCGCGGGGGCGGCAGCGTCCAGAGAAAAGTCCTTGAAGGCGGCCACGTCGTCGACCTCGCTGACCGTGACGAAGATGGGCTCGCCGACCTTGATCTCGCCCGAGCCGGCGGGCTTGAGGATCTTGGCCAGGATCGAGTCGTCCTGCGCCTCAAAGTCCACGACCGCCTTGTCCGTCTCGACCTGGCAGACGACGTCGCCCGCCGAGATGGAATCGCCCTCCTGCTTGTTCCACTGCGCGATCGTGCCCATCTCCATGGTCTACACACCGCGGCACGTCCAGGCGTTGGTTAGCTCCATCCAGCTAGCTAGGTAAAGGCGGCGGCGAAGAGGGACGTACCGGCGACAGGGCGGGCAGTCCGACGACCTCGTGGTCTGGCAGCGAGCTGAAGGAACGGGCGGCGAGCCCGGCGGCCTTGCGGCGGCCGGCAGCGGCCACCGCCACGCGCTGCACGGCGGCCTTGTTGCGCAGACAAATCTGTTTGTTGCGATAGCAACGCGCACGCAAGCGTTAGCGGTCGGGAGCTCCTCGCGGGCGGCGGCAGATGGAGTTGCGGTCGAGAGCGACGCCGCGCGCTGGCGCTGCAGAACACACCTGGAGACGCTGCATGGTGACCGGGGGAGGGGCGGGCGGGCGGACTAGGAGTGGAGCGGGCGGGTCCGCTCGTTCTAGATGGGGCCGAGGGGGCTGTTTTCTTTTGATTTCTGCTTGGTGGTGGGTGTGCGGCTCCAGATGCGCGTGCGCGACAAGCAGCGGCGGGATACAAGGGGTACTGTACCCCCGGGTTATGGTCCTCGTTGCGTGTCTCTACAATGATGTCACAATACCGGTACACTGACGAAAAAGCAAAACAGTCAAGGTAATTCATACGTACCGGTATGCTTGAATAGATTCTACCGGTATAGTACCGGTTCTTCAAAATGGAATCATTCCTCGCAACCAGGTGGACTCCGCCTCGCCCTACAATTTTCAAGATAATGGGGACCAATTTGGCACACAAAGCTCGTTCAGACCTGACTGTAGATCAAAATGATCCTTCACACATCGCCATGGGTGAAGTAGAAGTACCAACCACCACATATCGCGCCCTTGTTCCTCTGGAGCTGCGAAGAGTTCCTTGGAGCCCACTCGGTGCATCTTGCATCTCCGTGATGCCAGGCGGCAGCTCTCACATCGACACTATGGCAAGCAGCAGTACATAGTCCCAGGCTCGCGCACGGCGTCGACCGAGTCTTCAATCGCTCGCATAAATCAAATTTCGGCGCGCCACTCAGTCCAACCAGCGTCTCCGATCTCACACACCGCACTCACGACGATGGCCGCTTCTACCAAGACTTTCTCTGCGATGGTCGCGCTCGCTGTGTTGTCCACCACGGTCAGCGGCCACGGCTACATGTCGGCCCCCGCCGTGGAGCTCACGATTACGGGCGACACGACGCAGCTCATGGCAGCCATCGAGTCGTCCGCGTCAGGCTTCTCCGGGACGTTCAACTCGGACCCAGCCACCAACACGGCCTCCTTCACCAAGGCATTCGCCGCTAGTGACTACACATCGCTCCGCGAATTCGTCGAGGATCGGGATAAAGTGGTCGAGTCCGACTTCACCATCACGTGCGGGTACACGAACCCGGACGAGACGGCACAGCCACTGCCAGACACCTACGTGGAGTGGTCCCATTCGCCAACGGAAGGCTTCACGTCCTCGTACGAGGGCTCGTGCGAAGTCTGGTGCGATGAAGTTCGCGTGTTCCAGGACGACAACTGCGCCGCTGACTACACGACGGCCCCGGCCAAGCTGCTGTACGACCACGACGCCTGCCTTGGCGCCAGCCAGCTATCCTTCTACTGGCTGGCGCTGCACTCGTCGACGTGGCAGGTGTACATCAACTGCGCTGCGCTCGAGCCGACCACCTCGACGGGCGCGACGTCGTCCTACGCCGTTGGCTCGAGCTGGAGCTCGTCCAACTCGACCACCACCACGTCGGCTCCGGCTACCACTACGACATCTCCGGCCACGACGACGGCCGCTCCTACTGCCACGGCGTCTGCGCCAAGCACGGCGACGAGACGGACACGACGACGTCGACAACCGCCCCGAGCACGGCGACGTCGACGACCACGTCCAAGTGCAGCGTCCGCTCCCGCAAGCATTAGTAGATCGCGTCCACTTCCTGACTGGGCTCGTGGCAGCAACGTCAGACTTAGCTCATGGATGCTGTTTGTGTAGTGAAGAAGGCAAACGCTTGCCAGCGTTTCGAATGCGTAATCGAATGCCAAACGCATCTCGTCGTGCCGCTGATCTGGCGGTATGGTGTGGATGACAAACCGGTTTATTATCACGTGCCGAGCCTCATCTCAGCGACTCACTCCACTTTGTACACGACGCCATTGCTCGTAAAGCAAGCACACAGACGGTTGCGTTCCCAGACGCCTCCTTTACTTGCGAAGACGCGCGTTGCACTTCGGAGTCGCAGTCGTGGCGGCAGGGGCGGGGGCCGCGGGGGCGCGCGAGGTCGCGGCCGGAGCGGACGTAGGAGCAGGGGCCGACGTGGTCGCAGCCGGCGCAGCCGTCGTGGCCGCAGGGGCCTCGTTGCCAATGGAGCCGGAGGAGCTGGCAGCGGGGGCGGCGCCCTCCGATTTCTCGAGCGGCGCGCAGTTGATGTACACCTGCCACTGCGACGAGTGCAGCGCCAGCCAGTAGAACGTCAAGCGACTGGCGCCGGCGCACGAGGCGCGGTCGTAGGCGAG
>JAADXZ010000691.1:0-15306 GCA_023338055.1 Phytopythium mirpurense
GAAGCCTTTCGCTTCTGCGCGACTGTCTGTTTCCGTACCTTCACCGGCGCCTTCTTCGCTCGGACCAGGGGGCGCTTCCCTGGTGCCCCCCCCCGTCCGAACCGGAAGTGCATCGGGCGCCGTGGTCGTTGTGGTCGTCGTGGTAGGCGCCGTGGTGGTCGTCGTGGGCGCTGCAGTCGATGCGGGTGTCGTGGTGGACGTGGCGGGCGCCGTGGACATCGCGGCGGACGTCGTGGACGTCGTGGTGGACGTTGCGAGTGTTGTGGTCGTCGTGGTCGTAGTGGCGGTCGCTGCCGTGGTCGGCCGGAGGCCACCGGAGGTCCGCCGTGGCTGCTTTACCTGCGTTTTACTGCGCAGCCGGCCTTCCTAGCTATGGCGTACGGCGCCGCCTTTCTTTGCGGAGCTGGCTGGCGCTGCACCGAAAGAAACGCATTCGCCCGCTGCGCCTCCTTTGCCGCCAGCTCCACGTTGAAAGACGCGCGAGTACGCCGCAGCCCCATCTCGGTCTCCCTCGTTTTTGGTCCGCAAATTACCGAATGAAAGGGGTGGCGATTTGGCGGGGAGAAAGGGGGAACCGGATCCGACGGTTGGCCACGAATTTTCCGCGCAGATCCCTCCCTCATCTCCTCACCCTTTTTATCTATAGTCCACAATCACTAATACCTAACCATGTGCATTGTGGACAGAAACAATGAGTGGCTTGTCTCTTGAAAATTGTTTTTTTTTTTTTTGGAATTAGTTTTATTTCGTTTTTTTTTCGAGCCATTGCTATATCAACATGTTGTAGCCACAACATGTTCAAAATCCAAACATGCAGCAAGATACAGCATCGGTTCATGGGGGGTTAATGCGTACCTGCAACTTGCATTCGCATGTCCACTCGTTTTCGCTGCTGTTACTGGGCATGCACACCTGTTTCCACACTCTCCACATCTCAGTCATCTTCACAACCACCTGCAATGCCGACTCACCCGGAGCCCAACGCCATTTCAACAAAGGGAGAGTTCAGGATGCTATGTCTTAGCTTCACGCGGGCCGAGAAGTTCCTTACCACCGACCAATCGATGTGGTTCCTTTGCTTGTCGATGGTCGTCACGGTTGGCTCACGCGAGCACCTCCCCGACGCCTTGCAAATTATCTTCTCGGCGCTCTCGACGAAGTGCGCGCAAAAGCCGGTCAAGTCGAAGTGTCGCATCGCCGATCTCACTGACGTTCGTTAGTGGCTCCAGCTGCCCGAGGCGCAGGATGCTAGTGACGGCGAGGTCGAGGACACCGCACCGGCTGACACGACCGAGATAACAGCATCCGTTGCGTCCTCGACCGCGTCCGCGTGAAAGGCGAGACGCTATACTTCGTCGAATGGGAGCCCACGCGCGACCACAAGGCCAACCTGCCGAAAGGCTTGATCGCAACCTTTGAGCGCAAGCGCCGTGCTATCGTCGAGTGGAAGTCCATCGAGGCGGAGGCTATTGAAGACAACAGTCTCAACGCAACAGAAGGATAAGATGTTAGCGTTCACAAAAATCGAGGTTTAAAGCAAAGGCTAACGTGTCATTGCATTGAACCCTACGCTCACAGCAAAATTAACCGCATAGTACATAGTACCAGCACAGAATGCTTACCAGATCCGCAGAGTTTGCACACGAGAATCCACCAATGACACCAACGACCACGGCCGGTTGCGATCCAGCGCGATCCAATCAAAGCGTGGGGCTCTTGCATTGAGCTACGTGGTCAGAGGGTGGGGCATAACCAACGCTATACAACCGGGACGGACACTGGAGGGGCCGCAGGAGTGTGCGGTCGATGGAAAAATCGAGAATGAACTCGAAGTGGCCGTTGTCGGTGCTTTCGCGTCTATTTCAGCCATACAATCGCAAAACCTCATTCCCGTCTTGGTGAAACCTCGAATTTTGGTTGTAAAGGGCTTGTCGCGCGCCCGCCTCAAATGTAACCGGTTCCAACGGACCGGTCCATTCTTAGAGAGAACGGCCAAACGACTTACCTCCTATTATAAGTGGACCCCGATTTTGGCTTTGCGCGTTCATTTCTCAATTTGCGCTGTGCCGCAATCATCTATCCAGCATGTGCCATGCCTCTTGAATATTAAAAGCAGTTTTTTGCGATTTTCTTACGAGCCAGGCCGTTTCAGGCCTTGTCATTGCGCTTATGAAACGACGGCAAATCTCACTGTCAAAGAAATCCCTAGCCCTATGTGACTGATCGCTCCAAATAAAATTTTGTGCTGAACCGATCATTATGATCTAAAAATTGATAAAGATCCTTTTTCCGGGTACTGGTCCAATTTATCGGTACCGATCCGATACCGCAGTCGGATCGGAGGTTTTATGGTAGGGATAACTTCTTCCCGATGGCACAAATTGCATTGAGAACCATAACCACGATCGTCATAGCGGCAATATAACGATGTCGACTCTCTCTCTTTCACCCGGGAGTGATGAACACCAGCTTCTCTGCCGCTCTCGGCGTTTTTGACAGAAGGCTGGTGGAGGCCTGCAATATCATCTCTCTAGCATCCCATTTACTCCCGACTCCTACCCGCGCCTTAGGGCGGTCCTATGGGTGGTTGCTATGCTCAGAGAATTGGTTGTGGTCACACTTCCTCAGTCAGTACGATCGATGCCCTCCAAAACCCTCGTCACTTTCTTTGACGGCGGCTCTCGAGGTAACACGATTGCAAGTGGCGCTAGCTTGACCCTCTACGGTTTGTCCAACAACGGATTGCAATCGTTGTGCTGTGGGTTGCGTGCACGTCGATGGCCAATAATACCACGCCCAGCAATGTTGAAGAGTTCAGGGGCCTGTGTGACGATGCTGCTGCACCTTCTGGCGGAGCGCGAGTTTTTGATCACTCGCAGCATCACCCTAGGCATAAATTCGGAGCGTTGTGTCCTCTTGACGTGGGCCTAGGCCATGTGTCGAAACAAGCGAGATATATTCGCGCCCGGAGACTAGGTGGAGCCGCCACAGACTCGACAAAGGCAAACAGCAAACACTACAAACGCACTAATACAGGCGTCGTCCTTCGAGGTGTTCCAGGAAGGGGGGGGGGCAAACAGCAGACAAAACCCCAATCGAACGGCTCTGCGTTGGCCCCGCGCTGAGACCCCCTCGGAACCTCTTTAAATGTCGCAAGCTTCTCCTTCGCGATATGTGCCTCATGCGTCGGATGCGTGGGATCGGCGCTCGTTGGTACACTTAAAGTCGCACCCCGTGCTTATGTGCTTATTGCACTGGCTGTCTTTGCTTCCACGGTGCTAACGTATCGTAGACTTTCTGCACGATTTACTGCTGCACAGCCATATTGAACGCCACTCTTCTTGCCGTTGAGCATCGTAGGTGCCGGTGGCCAGGCGGTACTTGCTAAGCATGCGAAAGTTCTCGCTCACACTTGCTCAATTACGATCCGCCACAAGCTTGACGGAGGTCCACAACGGCAACATTTCGTGGAGGTTGACGTTCAGCGGGTAGCGGTCTTTCCTAATCTGGGGCAATCTTGGTCATCGTTGCGTTCCGCAATCCACTCGCGTCGAATGGCGCGAGGAAAGTGGAGTAGAACAGAATGTCGTCTCCAGGATTTTTTTTTCAATGGCGCCCGTGCATCTGCTGACGGATTTGGAGGCAGAGTATCGCTATCTGGCTCGGAATTTGACTAGCACGCCCTAGCGCAGTCATCTAGCATACCCATCATCAACACCACACACCAGAAAGCATATGTTGCTACTCACTCACCTTCCGATCAACAGTTTCAACCTTGTGACCTGCAGATGTCTCATACAAGGCGCTCATGTGCGCGCGATCGCACGCAATTCACGCTCTGGCCGCTCCCCAGCATCTAAACACGTCCAGCATCAAAACCACGCACTAGTAAGCTTCTCTCATACCTACAAATCATGCGTTGCACCGCTCCCAACTCCCTTACCTTGGGATATATTTTTTGCGTACACACATTCAAACTGCTCCGGCCGCCGCATGTTGTATTGTGCCTCTTTGTCTTTTGCGAAACCTTTACAGGATTTTCATCCTTTCTAGTAAGTCTGATGAAGGACTCTAATCTGACTTCAGAACGAGAATAATTCGTTGTCTATGCCATATAGACAGGCCATTTGAGTTTCTTTCAGTAAAAAAAATGATGGAGACGATATGCTGATGAAACTTTATTCTTCCTAAGAAAGCCTGATTGGCGTGAATTATTTAGCCATATCATTCTTGCCGTCTTTCATGTTGGGTTTAGAGTATTTCGAAAGGCCTTCAAACGAGCGTCTATTTATCGTCTGCATCTAACTTTTGGCATTAGACGCTGTAAAAAGGTGATATAAGCCTATCCACATCAATGAAAAGTGAGTGTTTCAGTAAGATCCGCCAAAACGAGTGAAATGCACAATACACAATGGCCCTTGCCTTTGAGCCCACGAGTCTGGCAGAGCTCACACGTCAGGTGGACGAACCGAGCGGGGTTCTACTTAGCCTGCTTCTTTTTGAGCTTGGTCCGATGCCGTCGGAGCCTTGTCAGTCGCGGTCACAACTTTGCCCGACAACCTCGATCCGGTCCGCTGGCGCTTTTGTCTGTCGGGGCCTAAAATTGCGTGCGCTTCCTCATGTCGTTCGCGAAGCTGTTCGTGCCGACGATTTGCGAAAGCTCGCGAATGCTTCTCTTCAGCTCATATAGCGGTTGAGGCGAGTCGATGTCCACGTGGCGCTTCATCGCCTCTTGCTTGGTCCAATGATCTCGCTCGCAGAAGGTCTGCAGCACCAACTTGCGTTGATCTCTTGCTTGGTGCGCACTTCAGGAGTCCAGCATGGTGGTTGAGGCGGTCCTCGAAGTCCTGGTAGGTATCGGTCGTGCTCTTGGTGACCTTGTATATCTCCGTCGTCATCTGTTTGTGGGTGAGGCCTGTGCGGATAATTTTTGTCGAGCTCCACACCGACGCTTTCGAACACCATTGCAATCAACTCGTCCAGGCTGATCGCGTACCAGTCGCTCGTTACGCCGTAAATGTGACTGCTAAGCAAGATGATTTTTGTCGAGTCGGGGTACTCGCGCGAGTTCCCCACTGGGCCACCGAGTCGATATCGTCGTGCATGTCTCTAGTAAAGTGCGTGATCTTAACGAACTTCAGGTCCTACTTGATCTTGCTGTGTCTGCTCGACCTCGTGGAGCAACCACGGCACCGCTGCAGCAAGTCATCGACTTCACTGCTGAGGTGGAGTGAGCCAGAAATTCTGGACCGGTCCAGCGAGAATGTCGGTACCAATAATGGGGTACGAGCGACGTAAACGTGGGACCATCACTCATGGCGGGGAGTAGCGACGACGTAGTCGATGAAGGCGACGAAGACAGTCAATGGCGACTATGATCGGTGACGCCTGCTGTCGGCGGTGGTTATGGTCGACGCCCGCTACCCTCGGTGGCGACTACTGTCGGCAACGACTACGACCAGCAACGCTACTATCGATGACAATGATGGTCGAAGTCAACTATGGTCGGCGACGACTACAGTCGGCGACGAATACGCCTGGCAATAACCTCGTTGGCGATGACGTTAGCCAGGCGATGATTATGGTCGGCGACGAAAATGATTGGCGGCGATTTTCGTCGGCGACGCCCGGCGGCAACGACTATCGTCAGCGACGACTGTGGTCGGCGGAAACTATTGTCGGGGCGACTTTCGTCGGCGACATCAAGCGGCAACGACTATGTTAGGCAAGGACGCCGTTGACGGCGACGACGGTCACGATCGAAAGACGAAAGGGGCGACAAGGGGCGACTAGATGAGTAGCCGCAAGGGATTAGGAGTGGATGGGTGCCACGCGGCGAGGTAGGGGTCAGTCGTGAATTATCTACGAAGTACACAAGTCTTCACCTTCTTTGATATTCTCTTCGCGTATCATCCAGTCAACACACTCGAGAGGATTGTCAAGGTGTTCTACAATTTTTTGGTTACCTGTCATCGCGGACGCGTGATAGCATTGGTATTTGCCCCGCCACACCAACTGGGCATGACCAGCGACCGCCAACAAGGGGCGTCGCTACGGTCCACTTTGTACGTCGTGGGGTTAATATTTCAACGCAGCGACATCCACCCCAGATTCGACCTCTGGCGTGCACGTGCACTACTTCCGAGATCTTAGCCTACGGTCGGCGGATACACTACGTGATTCTACAAGGCTGCATCAGAGTAACCCCTCCGTTAGCCGACTTTGGGCGTTTGAGTAAGTGGCAGTCCATTAAATCTGGAACCGCGCTACACCACACTGCTATCACCGGACGAGCTGTCGGGATCGTCGTTCAAGTCATCCTGATCGTCCGAACTGGGCGCGGGTCCAGCGCTTGGCGTACGCTCCGCCCGAGCTTGGGCTGTACCATCCCTTCTGGGATCGCACTCTGAGCTGCTAGCCCTGCCTTCGCGCCCCCTTTCGCCTTTACGCTCGAATCCTTTGGAATGAGACGGCGCCGTGGTTGTCTAAACTTGTCGACCAGCACCCTTACGGTACTCGAACGCGTCAATGTGCGGCTTGAACCGCATAAGTACCTTTATTTCCGGTCGCAGCCACTGCAAGAACGTGATCATGTTGTTCTTCGTGGTATTGTGGGCAGTGAGCTCGAGTGGGACTTTTACTGCTGCTTTGAACGCCATCCGTCGCAACGCGCCGACCAGGTAACTCACCACCTTCTTGGGATCAGTCTGCACCACGTCTTCCACACTGAGGCGGTTCAGGATCAGTAGAATTCGGCCAGCAAATGAGAGATGCGCGACTCAGCGTCCCAAAGCTCTGCGTCCACCCGCAGCGAGGTCATTGCCGACTCCAGCTTCGGGGGAAGCTGTGTGGTCTGGTTGCCGGACGTACAGGAAGTATTCGCGCCAATCCGCCTCGGTCATGTCACTCTCGCGTTGGAACAGCTCGGCATGATAGATGCGAGCTAGCGTGCTCTGCTCGATGCAGGCGCTCAAAGGTACGACAAATATCCGGACCTGGAAAACTGGATTTAGTGCACAGAAACGCCGCTCACACCATGTAGCCGTCCATGAACTCGGGTATATGCTCTTGGAGCTGGCGCCGTAAAAAGCGGTGTCGATATGTTCATTCCAGCCGCCACAGTGACGCCCGGCGCCTCCCTGGATCGAGCGTCGGACACCGTGCCTGCACTCTGGGCAAAGGCACTCCATCGCGCTTGTTCTTGAGGTCGCACGGCATCGGCGAGGTTCTCCAGATGCTCGCCTTGCAGTCCCACGGTTGGTTGAGCAGTCCTCAGCAGTCTTTACTGCTCCTAGATGAACTCGCGGTGCTTCTCTATTTCCCGATGCGTCTCGTCCTGTTGCGCTCTAGTGTCGCTTGCTGGTCGTGCTGCTTGGAGGTAGCCCGCGGTATTCGCCGCAATGCCGTCTTGCCGCTGCTGGACCTGGTCGAGCTGCTAGGCAGTCCTTTGATGCGCGGCGGCAGAATGGTGTGTAAGGACCTCCACTTGACGCCTTCTCTTATCGCCTTGTTCCCTTTATTGCACAAGTCTCGGTGTGGTGTCCTGCGTCATCACCAGGTCATCGTCCGGCGGTAGTGGTGGTGGGTACACTGCAACGAGCATCCCGCCCCCATAGCATCATCGCCGTCTCCCATGATGAATGATGCTCTGCAGTAGCGCAAATCCAGCTAAAAATATATCGTCGGTCTCGCGACTCCTTGGTCGATGTAGAAGTGACATTTGCAATTCAGTAAATGCTTTCTATGAGCTCGTCGCCTCCTGCCTTTTCTGTCGGCCAGATTCCGTTGGTTGCACGAAATGCTTTACCCTGCACTGGCCAGTGCGTTGGCTACGCGCGTCCCTCAGCGCTCGTCGCGCGTTGGTTGGTGCCATGGCCGTTGGGCTGCAAGCGCTTTGGCTGTGGGGTGCGCAGCCACCGCTGTAACTCTTAACCAAGAAGCGCGTCGCGAACTCATAGGCGCAATGTGGTTGGTAGTGGGTAGGTACATGGAGCTGTAACTGGCGCACACCGACGACGCACAACCTGAGGTTATTCCTCAGTGCAATCGCGCTGGCGCTGGTACTGCGTATCGACCTCGTCGTCGTTGGAGCCGACTACACACGATTGTGGACACGAGCGCGCGTCACAGATCCCTATTATGGATGGATACACTTGACATCCCATTTACGGAAGTATACGGAAGGCGTTGTCCTGATTCTCCCTCAAGCATCAGTCAATCAACATGCCCCCCAAGCGCAAGAGCTACACGGCCGACTTCAAGCTGCGGGTCGTGCGCGAGCTGTCCGTGCCGCCCGCAGCCACCGCTACCGCCACTGCCGCCCAGTCCCACCTCCAATCCCAGTCGCTCGATACTCCGGCCCGTACCCAGCCTACGCAAGGCGGGGCGCCGTCCGTGCGCTCGCTGGCCGCGCGGCACGGCATCACGCCCTCCATGCTGCGCAAGTGGGTCTCGAGCCGCGCCGAGCTCGAGGCCGCCGTGCTGGGCCAGCGCGCGGGCGCCTCGGGCTCGTCCGCGCAGCTGCGCAAGCTCGGCAGCGGCCGCCCGCCCGAGAGCCGCGAGGTGGACGCCGCCTTGGCCGCCTGGGTGCGGCGCCAGCGCGCGCTCGGCGTCGCCGTCAAGGACCGCGAAATGCAAGTCAAGGCGCGCGCGCTGGCCGCCGAGCGGGGGATGGCGAGCTTCCGCGCCAGCAAGGGCTACGTCTGCAAGTTCAAGGCGCGCCACATGCTGGGGGCCGTCGAGACCCGGTCTTCAATCAGCGCGGGAGACGGTCGCGCCTCGGTGAGTGACGCCGTCTGGACGGACGCTTCTGGCCGCCCGGCAGGCGCGTGTCTGTTCGGCATGGACATCGGCACGATGGCGGTCAGGTGCGCGGTCGTGAGTGTGGCCACTGGCGGCGTGCTGGAGACGTCCAGCGCGGCGATCGAGCAGTCGACGGGCGCGGCCGGCGCCGAGGAGCCCCACACCAGGGAGCTGACCGTCTCGGCCGTACTGCTCGCCGCACGGAGCGCCATCCAGCAGCTGCCAGTGGATCTGAGGACGCGGATCACGTCCATCGGCGTGTGCGGTCGGGTACGTCACCAACCGTAGGTGGCGGCTGGCTCTGTGCTGGCACGGCTGGGAGTCGTCTCACGACTCCTCGTCTGCTATTTGCTTCCTAGATGCACGGGATCCTCTGGTGGCGGAGCGACGCGGTGGCCAAGGCGGTCGACCAGCTCTTCTCGACTGTTCCAAGCGGTCTGGAGGCCCCGACCGGCGCTTCCGTCCCTCGCAGCGGCGACCTGCATGCCTGGAGCAAGTACATCACCGCCCTGGACCGGCGGTGCTCGCCGGCGTTCGTGGAGCAGTGCCGGGCGCGCATCGCTCGCGGGCTCAAGGCGGCGCAGCCTCCGGTGGCGGGCAGCGCTGGCGGTGACGGTGGTGGCGGGCGTCGTTCCTCGCGGGCGTCGCCCCTCGCGGTGGGCTACGGGCTCGCGAGCTTCGCCTACATGATGGAGCACGCGCCGCGCGAGCTCGTGGGCTTCGACGCGTGCGGCACCATCCAAGACCTGGTCGCGTTCGCGCTCTGCCGCCACTCGCTGCCGGCACAGTGCTGCATGGACACGACCAATGCCTTCAGCTGGGGCGGCTTCGACCTGCAGACCAACGACTGGAACCCGCACGCGTACGTGGAGAATAGGAACGAGCGGCCAGCACCAGGCTTGACCCTGCGTGCGTGTCTCTCTATGTGTACTCGGCTGCATCGGACGAGACACCAACAACAGGGTCGCGGCGCTGGAGCTGCCGCTGCACATGCTGCCGGCGGTGCGCGCGCCCGGCCACGTCATCGGCTACAGCAACGCCGGCGCCGGCGCCTCGACCGACGCGTTTGGGCTCCCGACTGGCACGCCCGTGTACATCCCGATGGGCGAGCACCCGTGCACCGTCGTGGCTGCGATCGCGCAGGCGGGCCCCTCGGACGCCGCCCCGAGCCTAGCAGGTACGTAGGCTCGCTCGCTCTCTGGACCGGAAGCGTTGCGACTACACGAAGCAGCAGCGACGCGCTCCTCTGACGGGGCGCGGGGCCAATGCACGCAGTGGCCACCATCGGCGCGGCGACGCAGCTGGCAGTGGTTCTGTCGGCGCAGGACGTGGCGCGGCTGGGCCAACGCGCAGTGCGCCAGGGATTCGAGGTGCGGCCGTTCCTGTCCGAGCGCCACTTCCTGGGCGTCACGGCCACCCTGTCCGGGTGCGTCGCGTCCTAGTCCCTCGGCGCCTCCTCTCGCCAAACGCTCCGCTGACCGCCAGTTACTCCCTTTGCGCGCAGAGGCGACACCTTCGCCTGGTTCGTGCGCCAGTGCCTCGAGTGGAGCCGCGACCTGGCTGTGGACCCGAGCTTCAACCAGCTGAGCGAGCGCGAGATGTACGCGCGGCTGATCGCGCAGGGCGACCGCCGCGTCGCGACCGACCTCGAGTTCCAGCCGCCGCTGCACGGCGAGCGCGAGGGGCCCGACGCACACGGCGCCATTCACCGGCTGCGCGCGGCCAATTGGTCGGTCGGCGATATCGGCGCCGCCATCTGCAAGGGCGTGGTCGACAACCTGTTCGCCGTCGTCCCGCGCGAGATCACAGCTACGCTGCCCGATCGACAGTGCGTAGTACGAAGCGCTGTTTCTTTGGCTGCGGGATCGCTCACCGCTCGTGTCTCTGTGTGCTATGTGCGGCTATGGAAAGGGTGGTTGGCACGGGCGCGGCCGTGGTGCGCAACGCCCTGTTCCAGCACTTCCTCGCCAAGAAGGCGGCCGACACGACCGGGCGAGCGCTCAAGGTCCAGGAGATGACAGACGCGGCCGTGGGCGTCGCGTTGGCGCCCAGTCTGCTGCAGCGCAACGACTGGCGAGGACGCGACTGCTAGTGACGTGAGTGCAATTGGCAGGGGAGTGGCGCGTGTAAAGGAGCATGCAACACCTGGATCTCTCGCGTGCTTCGGGGGAATGCATGGCTTCAATTTACGTAACAGTTGATGTGGCTCGCGTGAAACCCAATCAAGTGACGCGAACGCTGTATTTTCCACCAATCAATGAGCGTTCACGACGCGAGCGCAATCGTGTGCCCAAGCAGCGACATCCGCAGCGCCCCCAACAGCTCTTCTCCCCCTCCATACTAAACACAAGTATAGTAGAGTATAACGCGTCGTAACTTAAAAGTATGAGCGCGATGGAGAGCGCGAGTGCGGCGGCCGCGGGCGGCTCGTCCGCGCCCAGTGGCGCGCTGGGCGCCGAGCCGTTCGAGGAGGAGGACGAGGAGGAGGAGGAGGAGGAGGAAGAGGAGGAGGAGGACGAGTCGGCGAGCGGCACGGACGACGGCCGCAAGGCGGCGGCGCCGAGCCTGGGCGGGGACAGCGGGCGGCCGCGCAAGACGCGCGAGAACTACTCGGTGCGCAAGAAGCGCGAGCTGATCGCGCTGGTGCAGACGAGCGGCGTGCGCGAGGTGTGCCGCGCCGAGGGCATCCCCCGGCGCACGCTGCGCCAGTGGATGAAGGACGCCGACAAGATCAACGCGTTCGAGGGGCCCGACTCGCGCAAGTCGATCGGCCGCTCCGGCCGCCGAGAGATCCTCCCCTTTGCGCGCGAGCTGGCCGCCTTCCTCAAGGAGAAGCTCCGCCAGCGAGAGGTGCGTCTAGTTTAGTTTTGATTTGACGCCAGATGATGACGATGGCATGCATGCATGCCATGGCGGCAGCGGCTCTGCTCACGGCGTGCGGGATCCCTGCAGGAGATGACGTCGGCGCACATGATCCAGTTCATCAAGAGCCGCCACCCGCAGTGGCTCGAGGCGTACCTGGCCAGCAAGAAGAGCCACGAGAGCGGCCACGCAGCGCTCACGCGGCTCTGCCAGCGCTTCGCCTGGCGGTGCGCTCGCTGTCGCTCACTTTCCCGTATCATTATATCAAGACGCGACGAGCTCACGGACTTGCCATCTATTGCCCGCACACCCACAGGCACGGGTTCAACCACCCGTCGACCGCCTCCGCGACGCCCGCGCAGGTCGCCGAGGAGGTGCAGCGGCTCCTCTTGGGCCTCGACATCGGCACGACCGCCGTCAAGTGCGTCCTCGTGAGCGCCGCCACTGGCGCCGTCATCGAGGCGGCCACCGTCGTGCTCGCGGACGTGGCGGCCGGCGACGCGCGGCGGCAGGCGCCAGCGGTCGGCGAGCAGAGCGTCGAGCGCGTGCTGCTCGCCGTGCAGCGCGCGGTGCTGGCGCTTCCGGCCTCGGCGCGGCGGAAGGCCACGTCGGTCGGCATCTGCGGCCAGGTGCGCGGCCTTTACTATACTATACTATACCCCTGTCCAACCCAACGCCCAGGAACGACCTCTAACGCTGCGTCACATGCGCAGATGCACGGGATCGTCTGGTGGAACTGCGCGTCGGTGCGCGCGGCGGCCGAGAAGCTGCTGGCGAGCAGCGCGCTCGGTCTGGACGCCATGGACACGGCCGACGACGACCACAACTGCGCGTGGACCCGGCTCGTCACGTGGCAGGACCAGCGGTGCTCGGCCGAGTTCCTCGCGCAGTGCCGCGCGAGCATCGCGGCGGTCGGCGCGGCGACGATCAAGCAGCAAAAGCCCTCGTCGGCATACTCGTCGCCGCTCGCGACGGGCTACGGACTCGCCACCTTTGCGCACACGCTGGAGCACGCGCCGCGCGAGCTCGTGGGCATGGACGCGTGCGGCACCATCCAGGACCTGGTCGCCTTCCTGCTCTGCGGGCACTCGCTGCCGGCGCAGTGCTGCATGGATACGACCAACGCCTTCAGCTGGGGCGGCTTCGACCTGCAGACCAACGACTGGAACCCGCTCACGTACGTCTCTCTCTCTCTGTCTTTGCGGTCGCTACGCCTCGTTGCCAGCGCTGACGTGCTGGTGCTGACAGCGTGCGAGCGCTCAAGATCCCGTCGACGATGCTGCCGGCGGTCAAGAAGCCCGGCGAGGTCATTGGCCACACGAGAGCGCTGACGCTGCCGCCGCAGGCGCTCGAAAGCGCTGGCGCGCCGCCCACTGCTCCCTCAGAGGCCTCGTTCTTCCTCGGCGTGCCACCGGGGATGCCCGTGTACGTGCCCATGGGCGACCACCCGTGCTCCGTCATGGCAGCGCTCGCCCAGCAGCAGACGCCCAACGACACCAACCTCACGCGTACGTATGCCTGCTGTCTCGTTGGTGCGGGCCAACAAGGGACTGACGCTGCAGTGGACCCAGTCGTCAACATTGGCACGTCGGCGCAGCTCGCGATCGTGCTGTCGACCGCCGACCTCGCGAGTCTGCCACCACCGTCGACCGCCGGGCCGACCGGCAGCTTTGAAGTGCGGCCGTTCCTGTCGGGCGGGCGGTTCATCGGCGTCGCCGCGTCGCTCAACGGGTGCGTGCGCCTCGCTCAGCGCGGCGTCTGTCCGCCCATGACGCTATCGACCAGCAGACTGATCGTTGTCGTGGCCTGCGTGTGCTCGATGACTGCAGAGGCAACGTGTTCGCGTGGCTCGTGCAGCAGTGGCAGCAGTGGGCGGCCGAAATGGCGCTCGACCCGGCCAAGGCCGCAGCCGGGCGGGGCAGCGAGGCGGCCGCGTACGAGCGGCTCATCGCGCTGGGCCTCGCGCGGCAGAACACGGACCTGGTGTTCCTGCCGACGCTCAACGGCGAGCGCGGCGTGCCCACGGCCTCGGGCAGCATCCACCAGCTGCGCATGAGCAACTGGTCCATGGGCGACATTAGCGCGTCGCTGGCCCGCGGCATCGTCGACAACCTGATCGGCATGATCCCGCCCGAGCTGCAGGCGACCATCCCGGTCCAGCGGTGCGTCCGCGTTGCTGACGGTATTGTGCGAGGGGAGCCGCAGCGTCTTCTAACTGTGCTGTTTGGGGGCGACCGGCTCGCAGGATGATCGGTACAGGCAACGCGCTCGTGCGCAACGAGCTGCTGCAGCACTTCTTGGCGCGCAGACTCGCGCAGCCGGCGACGCAGCTCGCCATCCAGACGGCGGCGGACGCCGCGGTCGGCGCGGCGCTCACGCCGTCGCTTATGTACTAGAGCCAGCTTGCCAGTTTTGTCCTCGAGGCGCCGTCTATAAACCCGCAGTGGGCCAGCGTATGTTCGCCCCGAGCGCCAAGGGATCGAGTGTCCGATCGATGCGCGTTGAGCTCATGAGTGCGACGCCGACAATTCAACAGCGCAGTGCCTTTGGACGGAGCGAGCGAGTGAGTAGCGTGCCTATCAGACCACTCGACGGACTCCCGAACAGCACGCGTCGATGTGTTGCGCTCCCTCTTGGCCGAGACAGCGGGGAGCTCGCTCGCTGGTGGGTGCATCGTCATGTCGGTGTGCGTGCGTCACGAAGGCGCGCAAAACGCTTTGCTCTGTGCAGCAGGCTGCGCTGGCCGAGCATGGGCGCGCGCACAAAGTCGGACGCGTCGACCGCCACGGACACCTCGCTCAAGGACGAGAAGCGCCACGAGCGCCTGCTGGTTGAGGCGCCGCAGCGCGTACTGCGCGTTGGCCGCCTCCGCCAGCGCGGCGCCGTCGTCCTCGAACTCTTTCTCGTCGTTGAGAGTGCCGCGACTACAAGGAGAAGCGGCATGTCGGCGCCGCTGCCGGTCGGGGTGGAGGACCCAGCTCGAACGACGGGCGCCGTGGCTGTTGATGACCCATGCTAGCAAAGCAATAAAATATATTTTTTTGTATTTCAAATAATAGCGGTAGTCAATTGTGCTGCAAGTCCAAGAAGAAAAAAAAACTCATGAGAGGGAGGGTCTGGAATTCATTCTGACCATTTGAATACCCCACAACGCAAGGATACCACACCACAGCAACTAGCTTTTTGGTTTGCCAAAGATGCCGCGCGTGTCAGCACGGCAGCGCATGCTACGGGAGCTACAATCCACAATCAGAGGCCGGCAAGAAGCTGCGGAGGCGCGGGACTTGCTGAGCGAGATAGACTCCAATGAAGACGATATGGATGACTACCTAGCAGCTGAGCTGGAGCGTGTACAGGCGACTCGCTACGTCGCCCGCCTAATCTCCTATCGCCGCCGCCCGGGCCGATGGGCAAAGCTATTGAGCGACCGGTGCTTCTTAAATGACACGGAGTTCCTCCAGCACTTTCGACTCCAGCGAGGCGCCTTCTTCCGGCTCGTAAATTTGGTCAAGGCGGACCCCATCTTCACGTCGGCAGGCACAAAGCCGTTCCGCGGCGGCGCGGAACTTCACATGATGGTCCTTCTTAAGTACCTCGGCGCGTCTGGGAGCGCGAGCACGAGACCAGCGATCGGCCTGTTCC
>JAADXZ010000692.1:0-15298 GCA_023338055.1 Phytopythium mirpurense
CTGGATCATCGTCCACATGTCCTTCATGTACTGGCCAAAGTCGGCGCGCTCGCTCTTCTCCTCCTTGATGAAGAACCACGTCACAGGGATGATCGGGCTGATGCAGACCGCCACGATGATCATGAGCTGCGAGAAGGTCAGCGAAAAGTCGAATCGGCCGCCGTACTTCTCGCCGTTGAAGCCGAAGCCCACGAGGATTTTTCCGAGAATCACCACCGCCGTGCGTACAATGTAGATGGCCGACTGGGTCTTGCCGCGCACCGCGAGCGGCTCACGCTGAGCCAGCTCAATGACCAAGCTGTCGGCGCAGACGTCCGAGAGCACGTAGCCGAAGGCCGCGAAGAACATGAGCATGACGTAGCGGCCCGCCTGGCTCGGCGCGTCGTAATTGATACGGTCCCGGATCTCGTCCGTGTAGTCCTCCGGCTTGATCTTGCGGTCCGACGGGACCGTGTAGTACGGGTCGCCCTCCGGGAGGCAGGCCATGACGATGAGCATGATAAGACAGATCGTCCAGCCGATGACCATCCACGGCTTGCGGCGACGTCCGTAGATTGGCACGCAGTCCGACAGCACGCCGTAGAACACCTTGAAGCTCCACGGCAGCACCACCAGCGTATCTGCAGTCGAGACCACGGAGCCCTCGGCGTGGAAGTAGTTCTGCAACAGCGGGTAGACCGTTGCGGGCAGCAGGCCGTACACGAGCCCGATGGCTGCGTACTGCATAATGAAGCCGATGTAGTCCTTGCTCAGCAGGTTGGGCTTGCCGCCGGGACGCAGCGCGCCGCCCTCATAGAGCCCGTTGACGTCCGGTGTCTCGGCGCCCTTGTAGCCGTCCTCGATGTCCTTGGTCTGGGACGTGCCGCTGACGTACGACAGGCGCGAGATGAGGTCGTCCTTGTTGATGTTCCTGGCACCGTGGTCTGGAGCTGCCATGGCTGAATGCCGTGCCGTTGGCGCGCGGGCTGGAGAAGCTCGAGTCGGGGCAGGCGGCAGATTGGAAAATGAACGGTAAAAAGCGAGGGCTCGAAAGCAGTGCTATATTCGACGGGGATCCCTCCTTGACAATTGTTTGGTCAAGCTAAGCAGGCGGTACTGTACCCTTGTGAGGCCGCCTGGTCCAGATCCCGGACGAATCGGTAAGGTGAGGTCGCCACATTACAGTAGAGTGCGCGCTGTGGTCCTTTCTTCAGGTAGAGCCGTTCACCCGGGAGTGATGCCGTTAACTGAGCTGGGGGCGTTCAGGGTGCAGTTGGAGCTGCATTGTGGGTACCGCACCTAGTGTTCGTCGACAGATGTCCAAAGATCCACAAGCGCTAGTTAATTAACCGGCATGAGTCATTCATCAATTTTTAAGTAGCACTGAAATTACCGGATGTTTGGTTGACTCATAAATTACAACCCATCGCATGTCCACATATGAGAGGATGTCCAGACTAACTAAAGTCTGTACAAACAAGATATATCATTATTTTTAAGATACTATGGATTTGTAAAGATACAATTTTTTTTAATGAATTCTTCTAAGAATTTGTAGAAATTAATTCACCAAGTATACTATAAATTAAAGGTAACGTGAAATCGCACAAACCTGCCTTGGCCGCACGTGGCATAACAATAGATGCAACTTACTGTAATTAAATATCATTCTGTATCAGGGCTATGTCAGCTTACAAAAATATATGTGGGCAAATGTCCTTTATGCCGAATTATGTACAATGGTGTACTGTTTTTGTGGCTGGCACCGCAAAGAGTGCGGTGCAGTGAGCTTTCTTCTAACTCCGCAAGCCAACAACATACCCTCCTGCCGACACGGGAATTTTACCGCTTACACGACGATTCACCCTTCACGACCTCCAAGTTGCATCAAGACTCTCAGGGCACGCATAGCGGTGGACGCATCCGTCCGGCACCAGTCGGTCCTCTTCTTCGGATCAGGCGGCGTCTACGTAGTATAGACTGTAAATGAATGAATGAAAGTCCAGTTTGAGGCCAACCGAACGTACGAGCTAATACGCTGGAGCGGCGTTGCATAGACTGTATAGTAACCATTGTATTCCTCGAAGAATACAGTACCAGTACACTATTGAACTACAATACCTAAGGTAAAAAGAGTGCTCACAAGTAGATACCGAATATTGTACTGTATTAACAAACGTATATCATCAAAAATATACTGTTTTGTCAAAAGGGAGCACTACATACTGGGTTTGTGTCGTCATGTTAGCGTGAGCACCCACCACAATGGGTCGTCACAGCCCCACAGCACAAATATAGTGCATTCGGTTCTTAGTTCAGTTCCCTTCTACAGAAGCCTCGCTCACTGTGCCGGACTTCAGTCTGGAAACCACGATCTGATTGCGCACAATGCGATGGATAGATGCATTCTCCATCGTCGATTGCGAGGCACGAAGTGCATTCGAAGATTGCCACGTTGTCTATAATGAGACACCATATGAATACGGATGGATGATGGAGCGCCGTGAGCTTGACAGGCCACTCGAGTCGCCTGTGTGCGTATGCTACTCCACCATCGTATCATGCTTCGGTAAGAGTACTGTACTACATTAGTTGCAACAGGACTTTGTATTAGCTTTTTGATCCCAGTATTATAGTGCATTTTGTTCAATGTGTAATTTAGTATTTTTTTGTATCTGATCTATGATTGTATATCGTATTCAATTTTTATTTTTTTAGTATCTACGGACAATGAATTGTCAAAGGACAGTATATTGCGCACTACAGTAGTACTGTGCTGTGTACTCAACGGTACGGTACCATGTATAAACGCCACTGTACAGTGCACAGCTGCAAAAATAGAGTCGGTGCATTACTACAAGTGCATTCAGGCTCTGTACTGACTTTACAGTACCGGTGGTAAAGGCTTCAACTGTACAGAAAATGTTCCTCGGATGGTGACGATGATGAACCAGGTCTCTTATTAGTTGCTTGTAGGTACCTGATGACCTCGGATGGTACCGTACGATTCCGTACTGTACTGTACGTGCATCGCAAAGTGCTTAACAGAAAGGGTTGTTCGATGCTGATCCTGTACATGTTATGTCCTGTTCATGCTACTGATGTCACATCAGATCTCACCATCCATGTCCGGATCGAAGGGTCGACGAGCTCCGACACGGTCTCTGACAAGATTGGCAATCCGACTCGATTGCCAATCGACCTGCAGACTGGGTGCACATGCCACAGAGCCAACGGCGCAACAACCAAAAACGACTTGGCTGCAGTAGGAAGGCAGGGTTTGGCTGCTGTAGGGAGGTAGGTCAGACTGACCGGCAGGTCAGGTCTGTACTGTAGTACAGACTGTTGATGGTGATGTCGAGGATGCGTTAAGAGTCCCAGGGTAAGCCGAGCGCCAAAGAATGCAGTACAGACTGTACCGCCCCCGCGCGACTGTACATATGTACCGCACCGTGGTACTGTGTACTGCCAGATTTAATCACAGAATCAATCAAGCTGCAAGTCGTCGCAGCAAGCACGAGGGTGGTTGAGCAAACAAACGCTTCCTTGCTTTCATAGGTAGTGCGCGAGGGAAACAAAGCACAGCAAAATCACTACAGTATGGAGAGGTGCCCTCTCGCCAATGGGGCCGCCGCTGCCCGCCCGCCCTTCCCGCATGCACTGCACTGCACAGCACCTACGAAGAAGTCCGAGCCGACGAGCGACGCGCAACTTCACTTTTCGAAACGACGGCGACCGACACGACGGCGACCGAAGCCCCAGACGAATGAAGCAGCAACCCCTTCCTCTGGCGACCAAGCCCCGCTCCCGCTTCCGTTGGCGACGCGCCTAGCAGCCCGAGCCGCCGGCGATGATGAGGCAGGCGGTGCCCTCGAACATGGCCATGATGTTGGTCATGACGGACCAGATGAGGGCGAAGATGACGTAGAAGATGGTGATGTAGCCCATGATCTTGCTGGTGCCGCCCGCGCGCAACAGCTGCTGTGTCTCCTCCTTCTGCTTGGGCAGCAGGAACAGGAAGGCCCACGAGAAGGCGTTCATGCAGTACATGATGATGACCGCGTAGGTAAGGTCCCAGCGGATCGTGCTGTCGTCCGTCTGGATGCGCTCCGTCGTGAGGTTGAACGGCTCGTCGATCACGAGCGTCAGCGAGGTCGCGAACGGCGCGCCCAGGTTGGAGACCGTGGTGACGAGGCCGTACATGATGCCCTCCTGGCCCACGTTGGCGAGCTCGACGATGACGAACGTGGAGATCATCCAGCCGATGCCGTAGGGCACCTGCACGGCGATGGGCGGGCCGAGCCAGAACCACTGGCTGCGGAACACGTCCCAGACCGAGATGAGCGTCGTGGCGCAGTCAATGACGTACACGAACGCGCCGGTGAAGACGATCATGCCGCGCCAGTTCCAGTGCAGGCCCCACTTGGACGTGATAGCAATGCCCGCGAGGAAGAACAGGTTCCCGAGGATGTCGCTGAGCGTGCTGTTGATGGGCGTCACGCCGATCATGTACTTCTTGACGGGCGAGTTGGCCGTGTACGTGATGCCCGCGAAGATGTTGGCGAAGAAGGTGTACGCGATCACCTGCCACATGACGCGCTTCTGGATCAGCTCCCACATGTCTTTGATGTAATTGCGGAACGGATAGCGCTCGCTCTTCTCCTCCTTGATGAAGAACCACGTGATGGGGAGGATCGGGACCGAGCAGACCACCTCGATGATCATGAGCTGCGGGAACGTGAGCGAAAAGTCGAAATTGCCGCCGTACTCCTTGCCGTTGAAGCAGAAGCCCACGAGGATCTGGCCGATGATGACGACCACCGTGCGCACCATGTAGATGGCCGACTGGGTCTTGCCGCGCACCGCGAGCGGCTCGCGCTGCGCGAGGTCCACGACGATGCCGTCGGCGCACACGTCCGACATGACGTAGCCGAAGGCAGCGAAGAACATGAGCATGACGTACTTGCCGGCCTGCTGGGGCGCGTCGTAGTTGATGCGGTCGCGGATCTCGTCCGTGTAGTCCTCCGGCTTGATTTCGGCGTCCTCCGGGACAGTGAAGTACGGGTCGCCCGCGGCCATGCAGGCCATGACGAGCATCATGATGATGCAGATGGTCCAGCCGAGGATCATGTAGGGCTTCCGGCGCAGCCCGAAGACGGGCCTGCAGTCCGTGAGCATGCCGTAGAAGGCCTTGAAGGACCAGGGCAGCACCACGAGCTGCGCGGCGGCCGTCGCCTGCGAGCCCGTCGCGTTCAGGTAGTTCTGCAGGAAGGGGTAGATGGTCGCGGGCATGACGCCGTACGTGAGCCCGACGCACGCGTACTGGAAGAGCAGGCCGATGTGGTCGCGGCTGGTGAGATCGGGCGCGCCGCCCGGTCGCAGCGCGCCGCCCTCGATGTCGGGCGTCTCGGCGCCCTTGTAGCCGTCCTTGTCCTTGGAGGCCGAGCTGAGGTACGACAGCCGCCCGTCCAGGTCGTGCTTGTTCGGCGCCGTGGACGCCATGGTGGCCGAGAGAACCGGAGGTGGGGCGGGGCGGGCCGGGGCGGGGCTCGACTGGGGTGGAGTGCGCAGGCGCCGGCGAATTCGCTTCTGAGCGAGAGTCGGGCGAGGGCGCGCGGCGTCCGACTGGGGACTCGGGACTCGGGGCCGGAGGCACCAGCGACTGACTGGGCCGGTGTATGCTGGGCACGGAAGCACCCAGTACAGCAGTGCGTCCGGGAGCCGGTGTCTGGGAGCCAGCCGCATTTTCGCGCGGGAGAAAGGCGGGCGACCGCCGGCTGGCTGGTCACAGTCGGGGTCTCCGATATTTGGACATTCATCTACAACACACTTGTCGATTCTATACTGAACGCCACTCGACGCACCAGCACTGCACATGGGAACATTACACGCATCAGTCCAGTAATCGACCTTTGAATTTAGATGTCCTCTATATTTTGTGTTTAGAATTCCATTGCTTATATCAAATTTCGAGTAAATTAGAATTGAATCCTTAAAAATGGTATCAGTTTGGTAGTATCCGTGCACATGGCGGGCCACATGATGACTGGCGCATGGCTCAAGAACCACTTCTTCTTGAGGCGCGTCGCGTCGCGTCGTGAAAGCGCGCAATGCGTTGAACGAATGTGCTGCTGGCACTGCGTTGTATCGTACCGTACTGTATGCAAGCTGGGCGGGCAACAGCGCGGTGGCACATACACGTATCTGTTGTGCACTCCGAACCATAGTCTCCGATTGTACAGAGTACAGTACATACACTCGAGGCATACTGGAATGCAGTGTACACGTACAAGTTGGTCGACTAACCCTCCCCCTTCAGTTCGGGTTCCCGCGGAGCCGCGACGAGGCAATAATGGGAAACGAAACCCTGGAAGGCCCGCAACGAGGCTGCGCGTGGACGACGCTGTCAATGGGACGAGGGCCCCTCCCCATCGGGGATGTCGATCGGCGGTGCGGACCGGCACAGTCGGTCTGGGGATCGATACTCCAGTACGATACAAAGGAAATAAAGCGCAGCGGACCATGCGATTAGGCTCAGCGGTGCTGACATTTACGCCACCGGTACAGAAATTCACAGAGCCCCTGCGCTGCACGGGAACATTCCAGTGGCGGTCAGGGCGAGTGTGCTGACGAGCGAGGTACTGTACCGCGTCAGCATCAGTTTGCGAGGCCTTAAACAAACAGGAGTCCTAGCAGCACCACCTGACGCCGTCACGGACGCATAAAAGAGCTGAAAAACGATGAGAAGGTCCAAAATGCACAGTCCGGTGGGGGAGATGAGAGCTGATAGATTTGTACATACGCTCTGACAGAAACTGGGCTCCGGGGGAAGCTGCCTCAAGAACTCGTTCGCGCCGGGCGCTGGCGTGCCCTCGTGGGTCTTCCTTCCCCGACGCTGAATGGAATCGGCCGGCCGCGCCGATCGCTGGTGATCAGACGGCTCCAATGGGATTTGTACGGGGCGGCATCCGGCTGGTGGATGGCTCGTCGACATTTGCGTCGCCGCGGCGTTGTGGAGTTGAATGAACGAACGTCGCGACGTAGCGCCTCGGCTCCTTTTTGTAATGTGCAGTCAGTACAGTGTGTATGTACAACAAGAGTATCTGCTTACCGAAAGAAATTGCAGTTGCAGTGGACTGATATACAATGCTGGACACGCTGTCGTGGCCTTTGATGATGACCAAGGTTTTCATCTTAGTTAGCTGCCTGATGTGAGCCTGGAGTGATGAAGCTAAGAGCTATTAATAGTCGGCAAAGGTGAGTGACATCGAGTGCAATTGTAGCTCTGTGAGCCGACGCCGAATCCAGGGCACGGTGTTAGGTCGCCCACTTGGTCAGCCACACACGCTGTCGAGGCCTTCGTCATAATGTTCATGCTCTTCGAAGTGCGGGTCGCTCTTCGCACTGTTCGGCTTATACGTACTGTACTGTACTGTACTGTACAGTACAGTACAAACATTACTGCAGCAGCTGCAACAATAGCGGAAGAATTACACGCACATAAAACGAGCAGCTACCGCTCCAATTGGATTAGGGATCTTTATCAAAACTTCCCTGTTTTACCGCTGACTCTATCAAAACCGTCCCAATCCACGTCATTAGGTAATGAAAGCGGTTGATTCGTTTAAAATATGTATCATATAGCGATTTGATTCGAGGAAAAACTATATCGAGCGCGGAATAATTCTATTTTAAGAATCTTGATCTTGACAGGTTGCTTTGAAACCATGCAGACAAAACCATCACTTCCGACATTACCTCGAGCTCACATGACAGCCGCCGATCTGGAGACGCAGCAGTGCTATGGGCGCTCCAAGATCGAAATTCACGCATTCTTCTCTGATCTGAAGACATGGTCGGCTTTCATCAAGGACATCGCATTCAACGACAACAAATCTCTGCACCTAACCAAGCCCAATGGTGCAACTAAACGTTGGGGGTGCACTGACTCTGTAACGTGTTACACGGTACCCTTTGGGGTACGCGGTCGGTAACGTACTTTTGTACACCGGTCTGCTCGTACTTAGCCGTGAGGCTACGGTACCCCCAATTGCGACTTGCGCCGAAGACAGCTGACGTACAGTGGGTACTGTCAGACTGTATAGTTCTTTGACTTTTTACAATTGTTAGATTTGATCCTGTTAGATCGTATTAGGTTAGCTCGGAACCACCCATTTCAATTTGTCCTTTTGGACCACAGAGAAGTAAAGTCAGTCTCTATTTTCCTTTAGAATACACAAGTCTAAGTGTATTGCACGCTTTCTCGTGCTTAGTGTTGTGTGATCCCCTCACACCTGGTAGCACTTAGTCGTCCGTCCACGACCTCCGCGAGTCGAACGGACTTGAAACTCTGTGGTTCTGGATCAACTCACCATGGAGTTCGATCCTGCGCAGTTTCCACACTTAAGTGAGGCTCAGTGGGGAACGCTGCGAAAGATGCACAGCATCATTGGCGCCGACGGCGTGCGCTATCTGCTGTCGCAGGATGCGGCCGAACAGGTTGGTCGCGTCGAAGCGTTGATCGCCTACGAGAACGCGCTCGTCCTGTAACGGGGTTACACGTGGCGTACCTGGGGTACGCCACAAGCACGCTGTAAATATTTGTATTTACACGTAAATACGGCGTGCTTGCATGTGGTGTAAGGTACACCACATGGTAATGGTTTCTACCTGACTAGTGTGGCCTACATTAGTTCTTGCCTATATTAGGACAGCCTGGATTAGGCTGGTCCTCGTTCTTTCAGTCTTTCCATTGGTCAGAAAGCCCGGGGCTTTCGACCAACCAGCGTGCACGGATGCACGTCGGGCTCTCACGTCCAGCCATGAGAGCCTGTCACAGTTTGTACTTAGTTTCAGAGGTAGAAACCATGGCGCCCGTCTTGCGGGGCGCCTTAACACTTTTCAATTCAGTTCTCAATTTTCCCTCAACCAAAGACTTAGTTTTAGTTAATTGTAAAAGTCTATTCGAAATTCAAATAGATTTTATATTTAGCTTACGCTTCCTATAGTAAGCGCCAGTGTGAGTCTGTAACCGAGCCCGGTTACACACGAAGTCGGACGGTTTAGCGTCGTACGGGGCTCGAGAACGATTGGAGCGCACCGAGCCTCCGCGAACCGACCTGGCGGGGGCAATGCGGGAGCTTGCGGAAGGGGCAATGCTGCGAGCCTCCTCGTCAGCAGCGACCGATTCGACATACGGGGAGTCCCCTTCGGAGGAAGAGCTATCGCCAGGCGCACCCTCGGAAGCAGGAACGCCGACTGATGGTGGAGGGCCAAGGGGACGGGTCGCTCGCCGAGGACGTTTGCCGGCTGCCGCACTTGACGACAGATAGCGCTCGCTAGCTGCCGCATTCGACGGAGGACGAGGCGGGACATGGTCGCCAGCGGTCGAGGTTGCGGCTCCCCGGCCAGAGGCCTGACTGCCGGCCCGAGATTCGGCGTACAATGACGGATGAGAACGTGGGCCTCCGACGACTTGGGTGGGCGGAGCGCGAGCGCTGGCGAGAGTCCCTTGTCCAGTGAGAGGCGCCGGTCTCACGAACACGCGAAGCGCCTTCGGTAGCGACTGGTACTGCTGGCCCGTGATGGTGCGCTGGGTCCCGCTCACCAGAAAGAGCACCGACGGGTGGAAGGAAAACTCGCTGCCGACATCCTCGGACGCGACGGAGCAGACCTCCTTTAGGTCAGACGACTCCGGCAGGTATCGCGCCAGGATCCCCTCCAACTTGGTGCCGAACTAGGGGTCTGAAGGGTCGAGGTCGAAGGTCTCAGCGGCTTGGACATCCGATGCGGTCGCCGGGCCGACTGCAGCAAGTGGCGCAGCTTCGACGTCTACGACGACAGGCGAAGGAACCGTGTAGCCAGTCCAAGCGGGGGGAATCGACGCGGGTCCCGGAGAGTCCGGGAGCCGGGAAGGGATCCCTACAATTGGCAGAAGGAGAGCAATCAGTTTTGACTAAGAGGCAAGTCGGAGTCGGACCAGTCAAGTACCTGAAGACGAAGACAGCCGAGGGAGCTTGGCGGGGGAAGCGTCCAGCGGAGAGGCAGGTTCCAGCTGACGCTTCATGGCCACTTTCGGCGGGGCGGCACGCCGCCGGTCGATGGTAGTCGTTATCTGCCCCGTCAACCGCAGCAGCTCGTCTTCCTTGGCCTGCATGTCCTTCGCGTACCGATCCAGGGCTTCGTTAGCCTCGTCCAAGGCCCGCGTACGCTTCTCGAGCTCCACCCGCATGGCTTCACTGGACGCCCGAGCTTCTTCCAGAGCGGCCGCGCGGATGCGAGCAATAGCCTCGCTGTGCTGCTGGGTCTGGAGCTCACAGGCCTCGATGGAAGCGAGGAGTTGCTGGCGAAGCCCGCCGCACTCTTGAATCTTGGCTTCAAGCGAGGACGATGCCGTGGCAGCCGCCTTCTCGTACTCCAGGGATGTCCGCTCCAGTCGTTCAACTTGGGCTTGCAAGGACCGGATGTCCGCTTCACGCTCAGCGAGCTGATCCTCGTGGGCCGCCAGCGCCGCGCCATGAGCCGCACAATCACAGCCGACAAAGTGTTGTTGGGCAAGCCGAAGGTGGGACGCGGCAGCCTCCAGAGAGATGACGGCATCCGGCAGCGAACGCTGGAGAGAAGACATGAGGGCTTGGTCTGCACGAGCCGCATCGGCGTCCGGAGGTGCGCTGGGGCCGCACGTGTCCAGATGCAGGATACCCGGTCGATGCAATGCCGCCGATGGTGAAGCTACGGCCGGGAGAGAGACGAGAGGCGAAGGGGCATCACTGGGACCATCGCGCAGCCGCTTGGGTCCGCGCTTGTTACCGGTGGCGAACTCTTCGCCCACACCACGCTCGTCGCCTACGCCATGCTCGTCCGAGCCACGCTGGCAGTCCGCGCCGCGCTCAACGTGCGTGTCGCGCTTGGCGCTTACGTCGTGTTCGTCGTCTGCCCCGCGTTCACCGCCTGGGAGTCGCCCGAGCTCGTTCTCGGACCGATCGGGCCCGACAACAGGATCCCCGGACCGATTCTCGGGGTATCCGAGCCCGTTTTCGGATGTCCCGACATCGGACCCGTTAACGGGTTGACCAAGCCCGTCATCGGATATTCCGACGTCGGGCCCGTTAACGGGTCGACCAAGCCCGTTATCGGGCGACCCCATATTGGGCTTTCGACGGGGGGCGTCCGAAAGCGTGCAGCCAGTCGCGCTGCCACGGCGCAGCGCACGGCCTCGCCCATCTCCGTCGAAGCCGGCGTCACGATCCCCGCCCACACCGTGTTCGTGCTCCACGCCGCCTCCGTCGTCAGTACCGCGCTGGTTGTCCGCGCCGTGCTTGCCGCCCGCGCCGCGTCCGCAGTCGGCGCTGAGCTCGTCGCCGTTGCCGTTCTCGTCGCCCGTGTCTGCACCACGCTCCTCGCCAGCGCTGCGCTCGTCACCCTCGCCTCGCTCGCAGTCGGTGCCGCGATGTTCGCCGGCGCTGCGCTCCAGGGCCGCGCCGTGCTTGTTACCGTCGATGTGCTCAAGGCCCGCGATGCTCTCGTCGCCGGTGTCGCACCCGTCGTTCGCGCCGCGTTGTGTCCCAGGGCCGTGCGCGCCACCACGCTCGCTGCCCGCGCCACGCTCGTTGCCCGCGCTCCGCTTGCGGTCCGAGCCGCCGCTGTCGCCAGCACCGTGCGTGCTGCCCCCGCCGCGCTTGTCCGAGCCGCGTTGGCCGCTCGCGTCGCACTTCCCCGCTCCCTTGCGTTCGCCAACGGGGACCCGCCCGGACCGGTTCTCGGGTTGAACAAGCCCGCTATCGGATGTCCCGATATCGGACCCGTTAACGGGTTGGTCAAGCCCGTTATCGGGTGTCCCGATATCGGACCCGTTAACGGGTTGACCAAGCCCGTTATCGGATCCGTTCTCGAGTTGCTCGTGCCCGTTATCGGGTGTTCCGGGAACGGACCCGTTAACGGGTTGGCAAAGCCCGTTATCGGATCCGTTCTCGGGTTGCTCGTGCCCGTTATCGGGTGGGCCGATGTGGGGCCCGTTAACGGGTTGCCCAGACCCATTTCCGTGTTGTCCGCCCCCATTCTCGGGTGCCCCGACGTCGGGCCCTTTATCGAGCTGGCTAAGCCCGTTAACGGATCTGTTGGCGGGTTGGCCAAGCCCGTTAACGAATCCGTTATCGGGCTGGGCAAGCCCGTTACCTGGCAGCCCGATATTGGTGCGCCGACGTCCGCCGTTCCCGTCGTCAGCGCTGTGCTGGTCATCCGCGCTGAGCTGGTCGCCCTCGCCGCGTTCACGGTCGGCGTTGCGCTTGTCGCCGGCGCCGTGCTCATCGATAGCACCGCGCTTGTCGACCGCGCCGTGCTGGTCGTCCACACCGTGCCCGTTGCCGACGCCATGTTCGTGGTCAGCGCCACGCCGATCGGCCGCGCCGTGTCGGGCGCCGGCGCCGCGCTCGTGGTTCGCGCCGTGCCCGTCGCCCGCGCCAACGCGACGAAGGCCCCGCCGAGTCTTGCCCCCCATGCTCGCTCGGGAGAAATCTCGAAGTGAGTGGAGGGGGAGCGACAGGGGGGAGAAACCAACGGTCGCACCTTCCAACCGCTCCCAGGCCATACTAACCGCTGTACGGTATCTGGCCTGGGAGGGGGCGGTTGTGGAGAAGTACCGTAGTTTTCTTGAGGGCGCCAGACCCTGCCCCTACCTGATTTCGACAGCGAATTTCGACAACGAATTTCGACAGCGAATTTTGACGAGCGGATGTCGACAAGCCGATGTCGACAAGCGGATTATTTACAGCGGATTTTCGACCACGGGGCAGACGGCCCGATATCGGCAGCCCGGCGTTAGAGCCATTAACGGACACCCAGCATTGGATACGTTATCGGGAACCCGATATCGGGAACCCGTTATCGGGAACCCGTTATCGGGAACCCGTTATCGGGTCTGTTATTAGAAACCCGTTATCGGGTCCGTTATTGGAGACTCGGCATCCGACCCGTTGTCGAGAGTTCGATGTCATGCCCGGCGCCCGATGACGTCATGGGCAGGAACAGCTGCGAGAGGCCGGGACAAGCCAGGAGAGCCAGCGTGAAGTGGGAGTATAGCCAAGCCATCGGGTGTGTGTACGGTGAAAACGATAAGAGGAGGATCAGCCTGTAAGGAGTAGTAGGCAGTCGAGAATTTTCTTCATATAGCGCAAGCACCCTTCTTCGATTTTTCGCTTCTTCGGGTCGCCCAACCCCCGCACGCTCAAGGAAGCATTTTTTTCCTTACCTTTGGAAGCCCCGGATCCCCGGGCCGGCCACGTGCGCTAGGAGTGCACGCTTCGGCAGCTTTGGAAGCCCCGTGTCGACGGGCCAGCCACGTTCACTGGGAGTGTTCGCTTCAGCTGCTTTGCAGAGTCCCTTGTTCAAGGGCGAGCCACGGTCACACTGGGTGACCGCTTCGGCTGTTTTCTACGAGGCTGTGGGCGAGGGTCCATCCGCTCCACGGCCACCCTCCACACCATTAACTGTGTCTCTGTCGGCCACTGCCGACTGACTCAAGGGCCTTCTCGTGCGTGAGCGGGCGCCTGAAAACTGTGGTCCCGCTACATCACAACGTCGAGTGAGCGCGTCGAACAGCTCGCGGTCTGAAGCGTCAGCTAAGCTGATCCGAGGCCTGCTGCGTGAGTCGTCCCTGCGGCGCTTTGACTCTGATGTCTGGGAGCGACGATGCGAGGAGGGATTCCTTGACTTCTTTCGTTCTTCCCCCCGTAGCATCTCCTGGATCATCAGCTCGAGGTCACCGATGCGCGAGATTGCCAGCGGGTAGAAACGGTCGAGGATCTTGTCATCTCCACAGGTGAGAAGGAACTGACGAACGTGTTCGGCCCCTCCTGAGCTCGCAGTGATCTGGATCTTAGCTGATTTGACATACCCGTTGAGGCGCAGTAGGTAATCCAAGATATGCTCTCGTTCCCGACGTGTTGCCTGGTAGTACCTCGAGGTTGGCGTCTGCTTCGCTGAGGAGCAATTGTACTCCATGAAGACCTCGCTGAGCAGGCTTCACTTCTTCCGGGTCTTGAACGTCAGCTGGCGGAACCAATGCAGCGCTCCCTTCCTCAGCCGAAGCTCGAAGGTGTTGACCAATTGATCCTGTGGCTGTTTCGACCCCTTCATTGCATATATGAAGGTCTTCAGCCATTGCGTTGACTCTTCGCTCCGGTCTCGATCTCCGTAGAACAAGGCGATGTTGCCTAACGGGATGTGCGTCTGAATCTGCAGCAGCCCTGGGGTAGGAGCACTATTCACCGTCGACGCCAGCTCACGGACCTCTTGGAACGTGTCCCCATACCCGTCCTCAGCATCCTCCATCTCCACGTCCTGCGGGCTCTTCGACTGCCGGACCGACCGCTTGAACACTTCGGTCGGTTCTGGCACGTCATCGTCATCGTCGCTCCCGGTGGCGAACGTCAGCGTCTTCTTCGCCTTCGGAGCCTTCAGCTGAACTCCCATCACGCCCGCTTCCAGCCGCTTCACCGTGTCAGGGTGCTTCTCTTCGCGTGATGGCTGGACCGTCTTCCTATCCGGAGGTGGCAGCCCATGGGCGTCCTTCTCCATCGTCCACCCCAACGCATGGACAACAGCGTACTTCCACTGCTTCAGATCAGCTCGCGCCTCACTGATCGTCCATTTCGTCAGCTCAGCTGGTGCGGGTCGATGGTTGATTCGGCATCCGAGCGCCAGCAGCAGCCGCTCCGTTTGGAGCCCCAGCAGTGGAAGGCTATCCAAGCTTGCCGGTTCCCACAGCTCCTCCCACACCGCGAGAAACTGTGGAGGGCTGGTTTACTCCGGTTCGAAGAGGGTCATCCAACCCGACTTCGGCATCCGCGCTACAAGTCTTCCGACGGCAGCTTGAGTCGTCGGCGTGTCCGTCGGCTTCGCTCGGTCAGCTAGCATCAGCTCAGTCAGCGTCGCATCAAGCTGATCCGTCGCCCCAGTCTCTTTCACGGACTCAGCTGACTTCCCAGCTGAGCCTCGTCCGCCGGTCATACCCCGTCCTCCGGCGGTGCCTCGCCCGCTGTTCACCATGGCCGCTTCCTCATCGTCGGCATCTTTCTCTTGCTTCACGTCGCCGCCGTCTTCACGCCCCGGCCGCTTCTGTAACCGGGCTCGGTTACAGACTCACACTGGCGCTTACTATAGGAAGCGTAAGCTAAATATAAAATCTATTCGAATTTCGAATAGAATTTTACAATTAACTAAAACTCTTTCTATGTTGAGGGAAAATTGAGAACTAAATTGAAAAGCGTTAAGGCGCCCCGCAAGACGGGCGCCATGGTTTCTACCTCTGAAACTAAGTACA